>JAVKPL010000050.1:0-14307 GCA_032173675.1 Gastrolobium villosum | reverse complement strand
CACCTATAAAAAATAATTGTACAGACTATTTACTTTTGTTTCAAAAAAAATTATTTACCGTAAAAAAATATTTCCCAAAGAAGTAAGTTTTCAAAACATCCTCTAGTGTGAACAAAAAGCTGAGATTTAAGGAGAATGCGACACCTCAGCTAACTTTCCAAAATTTGGTTCTACTTTCTATATAGTAAGATGGTTAAGTTTCCAAAACAACCCGTATCAGCACTACAACTATTTTTAATACATTCAATGAATACATAGAAAATTTCAAAACATCTTTTAATTATTTTAACTTTTCCAACCCATTTCACGTTGAAAGTTTAAATTTTGAATCCAGAATCGAGAAGCCCATTAATACATCTGTCTGCCACCTATAAAAAATAATTGTACAGACTATTTACTTTTGTTTCAAAAAAAATTATTTACCGTAAAAAAATATTTCCCAAAGAAGTAAGTTTTCAAGACATCCTCTAGTGTGAACAAAAAGCTGAGATTTAAGGAGAATGCGACACCTCAGCTAACTTTCCAAAATTTGGTTCTACTTTCTATATAGTAAGATGGTTAAGTTTCCAAAACAACCCGTATCAGCACTACAACTATTTTTAATACATTCAATGAATACATAGAAAATTTCAAAACATCTTTTAATTATTTTAACTTTTCCAACCCATTTCACGTTGAAAGTTTAAATTTTGAATCCAGAATCGAGAAGCCCATTAATACATCTGTCTGCCACCTATAAAAAATAATTGTACAGACTATTTACTTTTGTTTCAAAAAAAATTATTTACCGTAAAAAAATATTTCCCAAAGAAGTAAGTTTTCAAGACATCCTCTAGTGTGAACAAAAAGCTGAGATTTAAGGAGAATGCGACACCTCAGCTAACTTTCCAAAATTTGGTTCTACTTTCTATATAGTAAGATGGTTAAGTTTCCAAAACAACCCGTATCAGCACTACAACTATTTTTAATACATTCAATGAATACATAGAAAATTTCAAAACATCTTTTAATTATTTTAACTTTTCCAACCCATTTCACGTTGAAAGTTTAAATTTTGAATCCAGAATCGAGAAGCCCATTAATACATCTGTCTGCCACCTATAAAAAATAATTGTACAGACTATTTACTTTTGTTTCAAAAAAAATTATTTACCGTAAAAAAATATTTCCCAAAGAAGTAAGTTTTCAAGACATCCTCTAGTGTGAACAAAAAGCTGAGATTTAAGGAGAATGCGACACCTCAGCTAACTTTCCAAAATTTGGTTCTACTTTCTATATAGTAAGATGGTTAAGTTTCCAAAACAACCCGTATCAGCACTACAACTATTTTTAATACATTCAATGAATACATAGAAAATTTCAAAACATCTTTTAATTATTTTAACTTTTCCAACCCATTTCACGTTGAAAGTTTAAATTTTGAATCCAGAATCGAGAAGCCCATTAATACATCTGTCTGCCACCTATAAAAAATAATTGTACAGACTATTTACTTTTGTTTCAAAAAAAATTATTTACCGTAAAAAAATATTTCCCAAAGAAGTAAGTTTTCAAGACATCCTCTAGTGTGAACAAAAAGCTGAGATTTAAGGAGAATGCGACACCTCAGCTAACTTTCCAAAATTTGGTTCTACTTTCTATATAGTAAGATGGTTAAGTTTCCAAAACAACCCGTATCAGCACTACAACTATTTTTAATACATTCAATGAATACATAGAAAATTTCAAAACATCTTTTAATTATTTTAACTTTTCCAACCCATTTCACGTTGAAAGTTTAAATTTTGAATCCAGAATCGAGAAGCCCATTAATACATCTGTCTGCCACCTATAAAAAATAATTGTACAGACTATTTACTTTTGTTTCAAAAAAAATTATTTACCGTAAAAAAATATTTCCCAAAGAAGTAAGTTTTCAAGACATCCTCTAGTGTGAACAAAAAGCTGAGATTTAAGGAGAATGCGACACCTCAGCTAACTTTCCAAAATTTGGTTCTACTTTCTATATAGTAAGATGGTTAAGTTTCCAAAACAACCCGTATCAGCACTACAACTATTTTTAATACATTCAATGAATACATAGAAAATTTCAAAACATCTTTTAATTATTTTAACTTTTCCAACCCATTTCACGTTGAAAGTTTAAATTTTGAATCCAGAATCGAGAAGCCCATTAATACATCTGTCTGCCACCTATAAAAAATAATTGTACAGACTATTTACTTTTGTTTCAAAAAAAATTATTTACCGTAAAAAAATATTTCCCAAAGAAGTAAGTTTTCAAGACATCCTCTAGTGTGAACAAAAAGCTGAGATTTAAGGAGAATGCGACACCTCAGCTAACTTTCCAAAATTTGGTTCTACTTTCTATATAGTAAGATGGTTAAGTTTCCAAAACAACCCGTATCAGCACTACAACTATTTTTAATACATTCAATGAATACATAGAAAATTTCAAAACATCTTTTAATTATTTTAACTTTTCCAACCCATTTCACGTTGAAAGTTTAAATTTTGAATCCAGAATCGAGAAGCCCATTAATACATCTGTCTGCCACCTATAAAAAATAATTGTACAGACTATTTACTTTTGTTTCAAAAAAAATTATTTACCGTAAAAAAATATTTCCCAAAGAAGTAAGTTTTCAAGACATCCTCTAGTGTGAACAAAAAGCTGAGATTTAAGGAGAATGCGACACCTCAGCTAACTTTCCAAAATTTGGTTCTACTTTCTATATAGTAAGATGGTTAAGTTTCCAAAACAACCCGTATCAGCACTACAACTATTTTTAATACATTCAATGAATACATAGAAAATTTCAAAACATCTTTTAATTATTTTAACTTTTCCAACCCATTTCACGTTGAAAGTTTAAATTTTGAATCCAGAATCGAGAAGCCCATTAATACATCTGTCTGCCACCTATAAAAAATAATTGTACAGACTATTTACTTTTGTTTCAAAAAAAATTATTTACCGTAAAAAAATATTTCCCAAAGAAGTAAGTTTTCAAGACATCCTCTAGTGTGAACAAAAAGCTGAGATTTAAGGAGAATGCGACACCTCAGCTAACTTTCCAAAATTTGGTTCTACTTTCTATATAGTAAGATGGTTAAGTTTCCAAAACAACCCGTATCAGCACTACAACTATTTTTAATACATTCAATGAATACATAGAAAATTTCAAAACATCTTTTAATTATTTTAACTTTTCCAACCCATTTCACGTTGAAAGTTTAAATTTTGAATCCAGAATCGAGAAGCCCATTAATACATCTGTCTGCCACCTATAAAAAATAATTGTACAGACTATTTACTTTTGTTTCAAAAAAATTATTTACCGTAAAAAAATATTTCCCAAAGAAGTAAGTTTTCAAGACATCCTCTAGTGTGAACAAAAAGCTGAGATTTAAGGAGAATGCGACACCTCAGCTAACTTTCCAAAATTTGGTTCTACTTTCTATATAGTAAGATGGTTAAGTTTCCAAAACAACCCGTATCAGCACTACAACTATTTTTAATACATTCAATGAATACATAGAAAATTTCAAAACATCTTTTAATTATTTTAACTTTTCCAACCCATTTCACGTTGAAAGTTTAAATTTTGAATCCAGAATCGAGAAGCCCATTAATACATCTGTCTGCCACCTATAAAAAATAATTGTACAGACTATTTACTTTTGTTTCAAAAAAAATTATTTACCGTAAAAAAATATTTCCCAAAGAAGTAAGTTTTCAAGACATCCTCTAGTGTGAACAAAAAGCTGAGATTTAAGGAGAATGCGACACCTCAGCTAACTTTCCAAAATTTGGTTCTACTTTCTATATAGTAAGATGGTTAAGTTTCCAAAACAACCCGTATCAGCACTACAACTATTTTTAATACATTCAATGAATACATAGAAAATTTCAAAACATCTTTTAATTATTTTAACTTTTCCAACCCATTTCACGTTGAAAGTTTAAATTTTGAATCCAGAATCGAGAAGCCCATTAATACATCTGTCTGCCACCTATAAAAAATAATTGTACAGACTATTTACTTTTGTTTCAAAAAAAATTATTTACCGTAAAAAAATATTTCCCAAAGAAGTAAGTTTTCAAGACATCCTCTAGTGTGAACAAAAAGCTGAGATTTAAGGAGAATGCGACACC
This sequence comes from Gastrolobium villosum, assembly GCA_032173675.1. Lineage (NCBI taxonomy): Eukaryota > Viridiplantae > Streptophyta > Magnoliopsida > Fabales > Fabaceae > Gastrolobium > Gastrolobium villosum. Next base: position 10,148 of record JAVKPL010000050.1, on the reverse strand, counting down.
TCAGCTAACTTTCCAAAATTTGGTTCTACTTTCTATATAGTAAGATGGTTAAGTTTCCAAAACAACCCGTATCAGCACTACAACTATTTTTAATACATTCAATGAATACATAGAAAATTTCAAAACATCTTTTAATTATTTTAACTTTTCCAACCCATTTCACGTTGAAAGTTTAAATTTTGAATCCAGAATCGAGAAGCCCATTAATACATCTGTCTGCCACCTATAAAAAATAATTGTACAGACTATTTACTTTTGTTTCAAAAAAAATTATTTACCGTAAAAAAATATTTCCCAAAGAAGTAAGTTTTCAAGACATCCTCTAGTGTGAACAAAAAGCTGAGATTTAAGGAGAATGCGACACCTCAGCTAACTTTCCAAAATTTGGTTCTACTTTCTATATAGTAAGATGGTTAAGTTTCCAAAACAACCCGTATCAGCACTACAACTATTTTTAATACATTCAATGAATACATAGAAAATTTCAAAACATCTTTTAATTATTTTAACTTTTCCAACCCATTTCACGTTGAAAGTTTAAATTTTGAATCCAGAATCGAGAAGCCCATTAATACATCTGTCTGCCACCTATAAAAAATAATTGTACAGACTATTTACTTTTGTTTCAAAAAAAATTATTTACCGTAAAAAAATATTTCCCAAAGAAGTAAGTTTTCAAGACATCCTCTAGTGTGAACAAAAAGCTGAGATTTAAGGAGAATGCGACACCTCAGCTAACTTTCCAAAATTTGGTTCTACTTTCTATATAGTAAGATGGTTAAGTTTCCAAAACAACCCGTATCAGCACTACAACTATTTTTAATACATTCAATGAATACATAGAAAATTTCAAAACATCTTTTAATTATTTTAACTTTTCCAACCCATTTCACGTTGAAAGTTTAAATTTTGAATCCAGAATCGAGAAGCCCATTAATACATCTGTCTGCCACCTATAAAAAATAATTGTACAGACTATTTACTTTTGTTTCAAAAAAAATTATTTACCGTAAAAAAATATTTCCCAAAGAAGTAAGTTTTCAAGACATCCTCTAGTGTGAACAAAAAGCTGAGATTTAAGGAGAATGCGACACCTCAGCTAACTTTCCAAAATTTGGTTCTACTTTCTATATAGTAAGATGGTTAAGTTTCCAAAACAACCCGTATCAGCACTACAACTATTTTTAATACATTCAATGAATACATAGAAAATTTCAAAACATCTTTTAATTATTTTAACTTTTCCAACCCATTTCACGTTGAAAGTTTAAATTTTGAATCCAGAATCGAGAAGCCCATTAATACATCTGTCTGCCACCTATAAAAAATAATTGTACAGACTATTTACTTTTGTTTCAAAAAAAATTATTTACCGTAAAAAAATATTTCCCAAAGAAGTAAGTTTTCAAGACATCCTCTAGTGTGAACAAAAAGCTGAGATTTAAGGAGAATGCGACACCTCAGCTAACTTTCCAAAATTTGGTTCTACTTTCTATATAGTAAGATGGTTAAGTTTCCAAAACAACCCGTATCAGCACTACAACTATTTTTAATACATTCAATGAATACATAGAAAATTTCAAAACATCTTTTAATTATTTTAACTTTTCCAACCCATTTCACGTTGAAAGTTTAAATTTTGAATCCGCCACCTATAAAAAATAATTGTACAGACTATTTACTTTTGTTTCAAAAAAAATTATTTACCGTAAAAAAATATTTCCCAAAGAAGTAAGTTTTCAAGACATCCTCTAGTGTGAACTATAACAACTCACAATTCTAAATTAAGTAATTAAAGTATTAAGTGAGAAATTAAGTGATGGATTAGTGAAAATCCCAAAGATTAGGCCAAAATACAAAGAAAGGGCAAAACGGTAATTAGCCAACACGCAACCCTAGGAAGGTAAAAAAATTGAGCAGGAGGTCTCAGATGATAAAAATAAGCCTGGAAATGGATTCAGAACGAAAAATTGAGTGGATAGGCAAGTTTCAGAAAAATCAGTGAATAGTGTTTTTCGCGGGTAAAAATACCGCAGTCAGATTGCACCGTAAAACGTGCCAGTGGAATTTTGAGCTCTAGGTTTCAAATATTGATTTTAAATGGTCCATAGAAATAGGAAATATGATTTCTGATAATAATTGAGGAAATTAAGTCAATTTGTGGAAGTTTGTCAATGGAGCGCGCTGTACCTTAAAGCAGTGTTTTTCCGAACAACCGGAAAGCTCCAAATTTTTATCTGAAAGAGTAAAATTAAAGGATTTTGTTAAGATGAAAAATTATAATTTCTCATTAGGTTTTTAAATTGTGAATTTTAGTGATGATCGGAGGGAAATTCGGATGAGTTTTAAATCACGTGGGATCCGGTACCCACTTTAATTCAAATAAACACACCTAGGTACTATTCACCTTCATTTTTGCACCGTGTTTCCTTCTTCTCTCCCACGCCCCAACAGCCCTTGGCCACCATTTTTGAGCCAATTTGCTCCTTGCCATAAACCAAGCTATACTCAACCAAATTCAACAAAGTTTGTGTTGAATCTTGATGGAAAACACCTTCTAAACACATTGGTACCACTCTTGAGCCTTGAAACCGCGTATTTGGAGAGATCTGGGCAAAAATCAGATTCGAAATCTTGGTGAAAATTGTGTTCTTGGAGCTTTTAAATGCTCCAATGGTGGAGTATACTTAGGTGGAGCCTTATACCGTTCAATTGGGTGAGTTATTTCAACATTTCATTGGTTAAATTTTGAGTTGTGATAATTGACCCTAAAGAGGGATTTTGTGATATGTGGTGTTAGAGAGCTCAAATGGAAATTGTCTATTAGATGATAATGTCTTAGAATGATGTATTAATGCTAGAAATGCAATGAAAATTCTAAGCGAAAAAAATGGATTTTTAACTTAGAAAAAAAATTGATGCATAAAATGGAATTTTTGAGTTTTGTGTTAATGTGTGGTATGGTGAATTGTAGTGTGATTATATGATGTTAGGAAGTGATTATGTGAGTTGTGGGCCATAGGAATTGAGTGGAAATCCTTGGTTTGGACTAACCAAGATTAGGCCATTTATGTACAATTGAGCAAATTGATGTTTTAGAACACTTTGGTGTTGTGTTGGGTGATGGAAAAGTCATTAGATGGGTTGTGTGGTGATTGGCATGTGGAAGAATCAATGTAAAAATGATAAGTGTTGAAAGTGGCAAAATGTGCCTAAAGTGTAATAATTCGCAAAACGTTGCGAAAAAGTCGTAAAGCCGTAAAACGACGATTGAACTAGCCTTTGGGTAACCTAAGTAAGTGAAATAAAATGAGAAAGAAAATTTAGAAAAATAAAACCTAAATTAACCCTTGTATGGCCGAACCTTAAGGGGGAGAGAGGAGGAAATTTGACGTTTTTGCGTTTCGACGTATTGTGACTGAAACTGACGGTCGTGCATGGTTGTACAGGTTGCCGTACGTGGACATAGACTTGGAACAGTGAAACAGTGGATTGCCCTTGGTCCTGGATCAAGTGGATTGAGGTAAGTGTTGTGGTTTACAAATGTACGTTGAAATTCATAAGTGGATTCGAAGTTCTAATTGGGGGGAATTGTCCTCTTTGTAGGCGTTCCCTGTTAAGCGCTGCAAGTGGAGTCTGCGGAGCTTAGTAAAAAGAAAGAAAGAAAGGTAACCTCTTGGTACTGGGGCTTGTTCCCCTTTTTGTGTTCCACCTTGCTAGTTGATGGCAATGGTAGGAAGTGTGTATGAGTAGTGTAGAACAGCATGAGCATGCATGTGCATTATCACAGTGGGTACTTATGTACCAGATCTCTGGCCAGTAGATATTTTTAGCCTTCGGGCAAGTGTTTCCGGACTGCCACTGGATAGGTCTCCGAGAGGGAGTTCCAGTTGACCCAGGGTCGTGGTGTGTTATCCGGATAGGAGCACACTAGGTTGTCTCGGGTGTATATGGTTGGAAGGGGTACCTTGGTGGGTTGTTCTATGAACACGCCAGGGGTAGTACCCATAGGCGTATAGCCGAGGACATGGCGTGGTATTGGTAGCTACCATCTCGCATGTCGTAGTTGTTCTGATATATCCCCCCTTTCTCTAAATCCCTTGCTTTATCCCGTTTTATAACAGTGGTGTTGTTTTTATGCTATTTGTATACATCGAAGTGAACCATTGGGTGGAGTTTTCTCCAGAACCTCTTGGTTACTGAGATATATCCGTATATCTCACCCCGTCTCGGGGCATTTATTTCAGGATGTACCAGTGGACACGGAGCAGCGGGCAAGAAGCCCGCGTGATGACGAGTGGAGCGGTGGTGTATGGTGTACTTTTTGGTGGCCATTTGGCCTAGGCTAGACTTAGAGCATGAACATGTATATGTATGTAGGAGGAGTCCATTAGCATTATGTTCATGTTATTTTGGCTAAGTTTAGTTTCATGTCATTTTAGTTATGTATGTATTTGGCAAGTGATGTTGTAATATGAAATATTTGTAGTTTAAAGTTAAAGTTGGAAATGTAAATGTAATCCAGTATTGTAAATGTACCATGAATGTATGTAATGTGATGGAAGGGCTTTAGGCCCATTGTAGGTTTATGATTACTTGCATTATGGTTTATGCATGAAAATGTTTATGTTTTAAGTGTTTATTGGATTGGGTTGTAAGTGCCCCAAGGCGTTGTTGGACCTTGTGTGTGCCACCCATTGGATTTTGCTGGATTTCAGGTGTAGTAGTAGTGTTAAACAGGTTATGAAAATTTGGGGATTCTTGGAAATACAAAGGAAACTCTGGCGAATTTTCTGTAGAATTGGCAGTTTTTGGGTGAACTTTGGAGGAGCGTATCTCTCTCCATAGTGGTCCGATTGGGACGTGCCATACGCCATTTTGAAGCTTAAGATGTCCCCTACATTGTGACAAAAGCCTAGGTTCATTGGTGGTGTGCGCAGCCCATGGGGGCTGTTGTCACGCACTGCCCTGTTTCTGGCCAGCACCAGTGGGCAGATTCGGGTCTGTGTTGGGAAATTAATTCCCGCTTCGTTACTTGGTCAAATTAAGCGTACGATATATCAAATCGAAGTTTGAGGTGTCTAGTTTATGGTGTAAAATTTTGAGAGGCAGTGTCCTTGTGGTTAGGTGCAGTTTATTCCGTGAAGTTTGGACGTTTTAGACTGTTTCGGAGTTGGTAGGCAATGTTGTTTGTCCAACTTCAAACGGCGATAACCGGAGCTCACGAGCTCGGAATCGAGTGTGTGATAGCTTTTTAGAAAGGTAATTGAATAAGGAAAAAAGATAACCTGGAGTTTAAGTTCGGATTTTTATTTTGTGTTCGTAGAAAAACAATTAGCAAGTCCAGTTAAGGGGTAAAAACGTAAAAGTGAGGAATTGGCTAAGTGGGTTTATGGGAACCCCTTAGTATCTTGTAGGTAATAAAATAAAGTGTATAAATAGTTAAGAAAGTCTTCCGCTAGTGTTTCAGTTACGGTCACAGCTTTTTATTATTACGCTTTTTATACTTTTACTGTTCGCGTAATAATCGGAAAAAGTTTATTCTCATTTTTATAAATGATCTGCTGTGATTGTAACTGCGCTTAATATCATAATTAATGTTAACAATACCGGTACGTAACGGGCTGTTACATTTTATGGTATCAGAGCAGTTTTGTTAGGGAACTCTGATAATATATATAGATGTGTTGTGTGCTACATAGTTGTATGTAGATTCTTATCGATTACTGTATATGTAATTCCTTAGTGTGGGTCTGATCAACCTATTCCTTTGTGTTACATGTGTGGTCATCGTAAGAAGCCTGCGTAGTAACCTTGAAGCACTGAGTGTGAGTCTTTAGCCTGATGTTGTGGCTGCAGTGTTAACTGCTCCATGGACAAAGGATGACAGTAAGTCAAGTATGAATATTAGAAGGCATAAAAGAACAGACATAAATATTATATCTGACTTCGATGAAAGTCCAGAGAAAAGTGTATTATAAGCAACAGTGGTGTACAATCTATGATATGTACAATATGAGCCTAGACGAACTTTGCAGTACTATGAAAGATAAACATATAACAGAGATGAGCTTATGAGATTGGTGAAATTCCAAGTATATGTGTAGTATAGTAAGACAGTTATGTACAACTGGTCTTGGTGAATAGACTTCATCAAGGCGAGAGGTTTTGAACCTGAAGAATTATTAAGAAAAGGGAACAGATATTCGTATGCGTGAGTTAAACACGTCATGTTTGATTAGCAGTTATGAGACCAGGACAAGGGCGGTGCACTTGAGTGAATTGGGATGGTCCAAGCAGAGAAGCAAATAGAATATTCGATGAGTAATCCTACGAGATTTGACCACTTAAAAGTATGATGCTGATAGATTGATAATGTGAGAGATATTGAAATATGGGAGTGAATTCCATAAAGAGGTAGTGTTGACTAAACACAAGTTAGGTGAACTAAGGATGAGTATATTATTATGTATAATATGTATGAGGAAAAGTGAAGGAATTGCCATGGATGACATAAGATCTATGTACCATGAAGACACTATTGCAGTTAGTGGAGGTCGACTCAGATTGGCAGGCGTATCAGTGATAAAGGAACAGGATGGTTGAGATGTACAGTCATTGTACGAAAGTAATGAGAATTGTAAAGAAATTATGATCTTATGGTATATGTATAAGTACTACTAAGAGTAGTGCGCTTATGAAAGTATTGGTATTTGATACGGAGGGACAGACAGAGAAAAGGTATTTACAAGGTAAAGAGATATTCTACAACCACCATGGGTGGAAGTGATCAGGAAAATTGATGAGTTGCTCTACAGTATTGAGCATATGTTATGTGTGCCGTGACGGGCAATGGACTAGAACGGTGGCATAAGTTGTGAGTTATTGTTGCATAACAATAAGTTGAGATGGTATGATTAGAGAATGAGTGAAGGTAAAACTTAATGTGAAATCAAGTGATTAGTATACGAACCAAGTGACAATAAAGTGCGAAAGTAAGAGGTTAATGAAAGAACTGATGTGTAAAGTGTGCAGAGAATGTGGAATTATGTGGTCAGCAAGAGAGTTAATGTGTAATTCAAGATGAAAATGATAAGATCTGTTTGTGAACTGAGGTATAAATTCAGTGCAAGGATTGAGGTGAAGTAGTTATCTGTGATTCGATGGAAATGATTGGAAGATCCCTGTGTGATGGGAAATATGAAACTTATACTGAGAGATTTGAGATGTGTACATAACTTTGAGAAAATTTAACAATTATGGATTAGGGATTATGTTATGAACCATGACAAGTGATTAGTCAAAGTGAAAGAGTAAACAATCTGTGAGAAGAATAAGCAAGGAAGAGATAATGGACTACGGACTGAACGGTAACAAGACAGAAGGAACTATTACGAGTTAGAAAACGTGTACGAAATTACGAAGAGAATGTGGATTATTATAACTGCGACTATGTTATAAACCAGGTCAGAGGGGTCACCGAAACGAAAGTAAACTACCAGTGAGAAGAATGACACGAGAGAGCAAGATGAATTAACTTATATATAACAGGTGTATATTATACCACTACTACTAAGAGTATGGGGGCAGCCCATGTGATAATACAGAACAGTTTTGATGTTATATACAGAGGTGATATAGACACCAAATGGACTGGGTCCATGTGTGATCTGGAATGCACGGTGTACCAGTTTGTTGTCATATACAGATATATTATGAGTATAAAATTTCTCTATTCACTGGGTGCATGTGATATGAATTGATAGTAGGAAGATCTCAGTGGGGCCTATGTGCCAGGAGTGTATAGCTATCTCTGTGCGGGTTAAGTTCCCGGAGACTAGTAGTATTTGATATGAGTAATGAGAAACGAGGAAGTATTCCACATTGGTGTAACGGTTAGTATGGTAGAGATAATTTATGTGAATGCACAAAGAAGAAACATTCGGGGGATGCCTTAGAATAGAGACAGCTAGTAGTAAGTCATTTTTATGGCATGGATCATATGGGTGGATTCTCTGATCGGTGAGTCATGGCATCTGGGGCCCTTAGGACAGCAAGAGCTCGAGGGGTTAAACCTGTGAATGTTGTTACCCACTGTATTGGGAGAGTTTTTCCATATGGTTAACGCAAGATGCGAGGTTATATATTTGTAAATGGACAATAGTATGTCAGGTTTGGATATAAGAGTTGTGGCTTAGTGTGCAAGAACTTCGAAGTGTGATAGTGAAGCACTATTGTGGGTGTAAAGTAAGTTTGATGAAATAAATCTTGTCTCTAAGTGAAGTAGTAAGTTAGTTGGAACCCTCGTCTTATGACCAAAAAAGGATAATAACGTGAGTTAAAGTTGACAGAATGAGTAAGTGTCCTTCTAGGAAGGCTAGTGATGATCAAGATTTCAGGTTAAAACAGTAAAGTGTGAGCCCTAAGGAAAAGATAAATTGAAATAGAGTCAAGTGCGAACGTGTATTAATAGATGGGAACTATAGTTGTAATTGATTATCAAGAAGTGAATAACTTGGTTTTGCTGGTAAAGTAGATTGAGAAATGTTGTATGTAATCGCATATGCCACTTATGGTGGAAAGTGTGTGGAAAAGGCACAATGTTGATGATGTTTTGATTAAGTACTAATGAGGTATGGACTAGTGTTAGTGGTAATTTTGAATATTCTGAGAAACTGATATACCAACTGGTGGTAAATTGTAGAAGTGGTAGCAATGATGGAATGAATTTTAAGTGAATTGATAGTTGGGTGTCAAGGATTCCTAGTGAATAGGACTTGTATATGAGAGATATGGCATTTTGAATAGTCCATCAGTTAATAGTGAAGTGGGTCGGAAATTGATTTGTTCCAAAGTGTTAAGTGGAAGTGAGTAAAGCTGTAAAGTAATAGTGTTTTGAGTTTGACATCCAGGATTAAATGATGATGATTACGAGAAAGTGGTATAAATGAGTGGAACATAAGGTTAAGTGATAACATCGAAGTGGAATTAAAGTTGAAAATAGTTAGTGGGTGAAAATATTAAGCATGAGTCCTCGATATGGAGGTCATCGATGAGTGTTGTGTTTAGACCATGAGAGGTCTGAGTATAGAATTGAACCGATTGAGTTGATAAAGTTGAGATGGTTCAGTTAATGAAAAGAGTAACAGTGAAAGCAAATTATGAATATGATTACTAGATGGAAAGATTCAGGAGTGTGTATGGTTAAAAGTCCTTAAAAGGTTAATCGAAGAGATAAACTGTTATGAGGATTGTTAGTTTCGTATCACAAGGAGAAAAATATAGTGGTGAGTACCTAAGAAGAGGTAAAGACATATGACAAGAAAAATAAAGTATATAAGTATAGAAATTAATGTGAGTCGGAACTGTAAGAAACGACAAAGTGCCCTTGAAACTAGAAAGGATGTGCTTCGGTGAAAGCTAAGAAAACAATGAAATCATAAGAGCAGTGACAGTAATGGAAAGGACTAGTATGTTTGTGTATGGTTGAAACAGTGAGGACAGCGAAAAGAGTTAAGTGCTAAAGAAAGTGTGAAGATACATGAAAACAATTAGAGCCTATTATGGAAACAACTAGAGATGTTTGGGAACGACATTGGGTCAGAAAGACAGATGAAGATGAAAATGAGATGAAGTGAGACAGAAAAATTGTAATGTGGTCGTCTATTACCGATGAATTGGTGAAAGTGTAACTGTAAGCCGTGAAGAGCTTAAAGTATTGCGAATTGAAGGTCGTTGCACGATAAATGACAAGTGTAAAATGAGTATATGATGAACTACAGTGAGTGAAAAAGCAACAGTGGTTTAAGGAGACAGTGAAAGATATAATGAGTTAAGGGGTCAGATACCCGAAATTATTAAGTTTGTGAAGGACTAAGTAATCATGGATACCGCAGAGATGAGATTTTCGATTACACCCCGTGTTACGGGACCGTTAAGATGTAATTTTGCGGACAAAATTCTAAAAGGTGGGGTGATTATAACAACTCACAATTCTAAATTAAGTAATTAAAGTATTAAGTGAGAAATTAAGTGATGGATTAGTGAAAATCCCAAAGATTAGGCCAAAATACAAAGAAAGGGCAAAACGGTAATTAGCCAACACGCAACCCTAGGAAGGTAAAAAAATTGAGCAGGAGGTCTCAGAT
>JAVKPL010000049.1:0-14448 GCA_032173675.1 Gastrolobium villosum | reverse complement strand
ACCTTGTATACAAATATATCATGTTCATGTTATGTCATCTTTTGTGTCAACATGGATATGTATAAGATCAAACACCAGTCGTTACATACAACATAAGCCTTTTTAGATTCTAGAGTGAAGATTTTGCATAAGCTTATAACTCTTCCAAATGCAATACAAGAAAAAAAAAAGTAAATCAAGATTAAAAATAATTAAACGGATATTACAAAGAAAGATGCAAACATTTTGACAAAAGAAAAACCAAGTTTTTTTACAAGAACGACAACCTCTAAAGCTAATTAAAAGGAAACCATACGAATCCACGGGACAGAGCAATACTCTCCGAAAATCCCAGACAGCTTACTCCAAAGAAAAGTAACTGAACTAGAACAATACAAAAAATTAAGAGACAAGCTAGCCACAAGCTCTGAAACTAAGACCAAGAATGCAAAAACAGCATACGTTATGTTTACTTAATCATTCCTAGACAAGACACTGCATCTACATAAAGGACATGTATTACGAATCGTGAGCCACTTTGTGATGCAATCCCGATGAAACATGTGTGAGCAAGGCAAGCCAATAGCTCTGGACCCAATCTCCGTGAGACAAATAGAACAATCTGTGATGGAAGAAGACTCTGCTTCAATCGTGACTTTTTCAAGATTTTGAAAAGATTCTTGTGTTGTGGACTGATCCAGCCCGGCCCGTTAGGCCCTCGCCCGCCCGGGCCAGTGCCAAAAAGCCCGCATATCAAACAGCCCGCACGGGCCAAAAAATCATATAACCCCACGGGTTAGGGCCAGCCCGCGGGCCAAAAATCAACTCTATTTTACCAACACTTTTAAGAGTAAAATGCAAAAGTATTCCTAATGGTTCTGTTGAATTTGGCGGAACCTGAAATGCAAAAGTATTCATATATTATCAAGCAGTGATCAAGACTGTTCATTAGTCATATATTATCAAACAGAAATTGAAAAGGCTTAGTCATCTACTTTTAGTACCATGTCTATATTTTCATAGTAAAATGTAAATTAAGGAGTTTGATTCCCCTACAAAAATACCCGACATCCAACATCCCCAAGTCCCAAAATCCGCTCACCATCAGTTACAACAATAACTTGAATACTCCTCTCAGGCCAGTTTTTTAAAACCTCAAGGACTTTCCCCCTGCAAAAGGCCAAAAGCTATATAACCCTCCAACAAATGTAGTCCAAAATTGCATAGAAATACAGGGAAAAAATGATAATTAAATTGCATACATATATAGTCCAAAATTAGCTCAACCATTCATGTCCAACTAGCAATTAAAGAGGTTAAACTTCAACTGCAGCTACAATATCAACTAAAATGATACACACACACACAACACAACACAAGGAATTAATTACCCCGATTATCAGCGAAATTGGAATGATAATGCAACCTAGTGGCCTCAACCATCTTGGTAACTTCTTGTGCACTCTCTAAAGCCTTCAAAAAATGATCATCAAGGAAAGTGAGAATCTGCATCAGAGTAACACTTGGAACAACCTTAATTGCTCTTCTAAACTCAGCAGGTGCTGTCTTTGAATGTTCAATATGCTTTGCCTCTGTTATCTCATCTAGCTCTTGCACATTTTCCAGAACTTTCTCTAGTGTTTTAGGCTCCTCCACCGTATGACCTCCATCACCGTCAACATTATAACCTTCACCTTCCTCATTCTCATTCCCACCCTCAATCTCATCTTCCTCACTCAAAGAAGGTCCTGGCATGTTCTCTACCATGAATTAAGTTGCAAGTGATCATGTTGTATCATTATCCTCACTCAAAAAATGGTTGAGGTAATTAAATTGCATACATATATACAAAAGCTATATATCATGCTGTAACATTATCCTTACTCAAAAAATGGTTGAGAACTTAAGATAATTAAATTGCATACATATATACAAAAGCTATATATCATGTTGTATCATTATCCTTTACTCCACATAGATAATGTTCTTCTATTTGGACAGCTTCAGTTTGTCTTAGAAAGCCACATTGTAAACAAATCCTTATACATTTACAGTACTAACAGAACCCACAAAAAATATCAGAATTTTTCAGTTAAAGTAAATTTAGAAACATTAACCCTGCGTTAGAAATATCAATGCATCTTGATTATCAAAACCCATATTCACAACCACTAAATTTATAAATTCCAACAACCTACAAATCACTGAACCTCAATTAAAACCTCAATTAAAAAGAATAAGTGTAACGACCCGAAATTTAAATAATTAAAAACAATGAAGTCGCCACCAATTTTATTTACTTTGGAAAAATTGGAAAACCTTTTATTGCAAACTGGTCTTTAAAATTTTAGATCAAAGGTTCGGGAGTCTAATTATGCGCAGGGAAGGGTGGAAACTTAATCCCACTGCACCCCTGACACATCCGTTTTAAAAACGGTTACCTTAAATTAATCGTGCGAATTGTTAATAGCTTTTTAAAAATGTTTGTTTTATCCCTTAAAAATAAATATGATTAATTAAGAAGAATGAAGACTAAAATATTAAAATTTTATTTTAGCTTGACGGAAAGAGTTCCGCTCCGACGTATCCTCCGGTGCAGTGAGGAATTCAAAGCTACGTCGTTCTTAAGAAAATACGTGTAATGATTGAATTTAATTCTTTTTAAAAATAATTTTAAAGAAAATCATTGGTAAGTTTAGGTTTTGATAATTTGCATTGATTTCAATAATTTTTATTTTTATCAGTATGAATTTTATAATCAATTTTGAATCACCAAGCCGTCACGGCTAAAATGATTCAAAAGAGTATTGGATTAACAAGTTGTCTCAACTCAGCTAATCCTTTTAAAAATAGATTTGACGTTAATATTTTTATTATAAATTTTACAGTAAAATTTGAATCACCAAGCCGTCGCGGCTAAAATGATTCAGAAGATTATAAGGTTAACAAGCTGTCTCAACTCAGCTAATCCTTTTAAAAATATATTTGACGTCATTTTATTTATTTATAAATTTTATAATAGATTTTGGATCACCAAGCCGTCACGGCTAAAATGGTTCAAAAAGTTATAAGATTAACAAAGCGTCACGCTTAAATCAATCTCTAGTAAGTAAATCGTTATTATTATTATTATTATTATTATTATTATTATTATTATTATTATTATTATTATTATTATTATTATTTAACTTCTCCAATTCACACGTATATACTAAGCTAAAATTGATGTCATGCTTTCTCTAAAGCGGTAAAAAAAAACAAGTACAAGGCCATAAAATTAATATATGCTGGAAACGAAATAATACAAAAAATAATATTAATTATTCATAAATAAATAAAAAGCCTCATTATCTCAATCTTTCACTTTCATTATTCAGCCACTTCACGCTAATGCAAATAAATGCTAGACCTGTACATGGCTGTGTGTACAATTAGATATACCTACTCTTCTTTTTGGTATCACAGAAACATGCTTCATGAAAGATATCATAAGGGGTGCTCTCATTCATAATAAATAAAATAATATTAAAGTGAAAAAGACTACATATATTTAATATATACACATATAAAGCTCTCGTGATGATTGTTACAAGTCAGATCGGGCTGACATTACAAAGAGAAAAAAAAACAAAAAAACGTGACATGACAGTCACCTTTGGCAGCCACAAGAAACGTAACAGAGGGAATATATTTTTATTGAGATAGAAAGGAGTGGAAACTGACAAACAAATTACCACATACATACATAAAACAATAAGAAAATATCAAAGCGGGAAAAGTCTTACTTGTGTGCTGAGCTTTGGGTTCCGTGCTTGTGACTATCAGATACTCCTCAGATGTTACTCTCTAGCCTCCCTATGTAATGTGTCCTTCATATTCTTCTTTTTTCTTGATGTTTTGAAAGAAAAATGGTTGAAGTGGTTCGATCTTCGGACAGTAGGAGAAGAGTGTTTGGAATGTGAGGGTGAGAAGCTTTTTTTCTTCTTGATTGTAGGACAGGGTGTTGAACCAAACTTAGCAAAAACTATCCTCTTCTCTTTTGTAAGATTTTTCTTTTCGTTCTCCGAAGCTCCTCCTCTCACCCCTCTACTGATAAAAAAAATGGCTTTTCTTTTCTTATCTCCTTTTTCTCTGTTTTTTTTCTTTCTTTCCACCCTCCTTCTTAGAAGTAGAGCTCTCTTTTTTATAGCCAACTCCTCCAGAACTTCTGTACGTCCTTGATTCCCTTTATTTTCTTCCTATTGGTGACCAGACTGCATCATAAGCATGCTTTTTTTTTTTATGCAGAGGCAATTTTGACTCCCAACTTTGCTGTATATTCTGCACAAATCCTTTCTTTCGAAACTCCAATGCCTGCTTATTTTTAGCATACTTTTGTTTGTCTACTTTAAATTATTTTGTCTTACTTAGCTGCAGGATCAGAGTGTTGTACCAGCTGAACAAACCATTGACCAGGGAGAGTAAATGCCTCTCTCAGCTTTTCAAAGCCCCCTTTCTTTTATTTTCATTAATTTACTTTTTATTTATTTATTATTTATGACTAGAGACAAAATTAGAGTGTGTAAAATTTATTTATTTTAAATATTTGGGCAAAATTGGGTGTTCACAGTTGCCCCTCTTTATTTGTTTCTTACTAGATAATATGACAAATTGTAAGTTGCATATTATCGTTCCAAGGAACAAATAAAGACATGAATCCTAATTTTGTCCAAGAACAACAGGAAATACATGCGGGTAAAATGCGACCTAAAATACAGTGAGCCTTTGAGCTCGAAAATAAAAGACAAGAATTTTCCATACAAGCCTCTGAGCCTGAAAATTAAATGCTTGAATTCATCCGTGTAACACCCACTCTTGTATGCATCCAAGAGGGTTGTTTGCTAAATCGTATTAGAGTAGCAGCGGTAAAGAACTCAATTAATCATAAAGCTTTGTCAAATATTAATAATTTGAAAATAGAATTTGCTCAGATTTGTTTCTTAGAAAAACAATATGAGAAAAGTGAGGTTGTTTATAGAAAATTTCATGGATAAAACCCTTTGCTGAATTTTCTACGCCTTTCAGAAAAGCTTGCTGTCTTATAAAATCTGTATAAAATCGAATTTAGATGTGATAAAAAATCTTCCAAGCTTCTGAAAAACTAGACATCCGGAGCATCGCGTACATATAAATTATGCGCGATTCGGAGGTGAATAGCCCCGCGGAAAAGGACACGTAAAACGCTTGTGAATTCTGTCCATTTTCTGGAACAGGCTGTAGGGCGAGGCTTATAAAAATTTGTACAGAATTCATATAGAGATGAAACCTGCACAGTTTGAAAGTACATACCCGGGGCTTCGCGTGCATATAAAATAATAGTAAATCGGAGTTCGTTTTCCTCTTGAAACATGACACGTAAAGTGGTTGTAAAACTGTTAAAAATCCAGCACTTAGTTAAAAATCCTATTTGCAAAACATTTTTCTGATTTTTCCAAAACAGCCGTTGATCATGAAGGTTCAAGGTAAGATAGAGATAATAAAGCCTACAGTCATCCAAGGGTACCAAAATATAAAGCATTACAGTCATCCAACAATCAAACAGTAACAGCAAAAATCCAAGCACCAGCAAGCAACAGCAACTTCACTTCTTTAACAGCTTTTACGTCCTCCTGCCATTTTGGAAAATAGCAGCCCCGAAGGGGTGAGAAAAATCCCAGTAGTGTGGCAACAAAACCAGTAATATAACAGTATTAACTAGGCACAAAATCATAAACAGTCACTTCAACATATCCTTGTTCCTTTTCTTTTTCATCATATTCATATATATAGCGCATATAACGCCTTTTCTTTTCATCATATATATATTGCGTATGTAACGCCTTTCCTTTGCGCTTTTAGCACCGTCGTGCGCGCACTTCACAGTGGAATCAAATATACCCTTGGCACCTGAGCTCCATGTGGATTCCAACTGTGGGCCTATGCGGACTGATGCCAAGTGTCCCATACCCCGGTACCTTGGGGATGCCTATATGATGCTTGCTCAAACACATGGTCCTGTACATAACTATTCTAAAACAAGGCCTATATGATCATGATATATGCATGTCATGCTATGCTTCCACACACAAAGCGTAAAAATGCGGTATGATGTAAGGTGCATGCTTATATACCTTTCATATGCGTTATGCTGCCACATAACGTCTTTACTTCATAATCATATAGCCCTCAGGCACATTTTAGGCAGTTTCCTTTCATCAAATGGAACATAGTATTTTTACGGCATATGGAGCATCATGTTACAATTCTATACCAGTAGTCAATAGTTACATTAGGCATCATCGCCTGACACTTACCTCGCGTCCATGCAATAAGCAACAGCACCAAAGTTCCGCTCACTGTATAAGACCTAAATATATATATATATATATGTGACGAGTCAGAATAGGTTCCATACAAATCTTATAATTTTCAAGTCATTTCCATGATTCCCATTCTTGTATTTTATTTGATTTAGCAAGCATTTCGAGATTAATAGTTCACTGTATAACATTTTATTCCAACCATTGCTAACAAACCAAAAGTCTTCAAGGCTGCATACCAATTCGGTTCTGCCCACTAAAAGGAGTGCCACACATTTAACAATCTAAATAACCAAGTTAATTTAAAGACCACCCATGATGCATATGGACAGCAATAATTTCCCAAAGTTTCACACATTAAAGCAACATGACTAGAGTGGTATTTACGTAAATCATTTTACTAAAGGTTAACCATTACAAGTTTTCCAAGTCCCCCAACACACTCACAGCCTCGGTTATGAGAGCTAAAAAATTATTCCCTTTACCCAAAATCCTACTCACATCAATTATTAACATATTGACATATCATTTATGGTTTTCCCTAACTTTATGACTTCTCACCACTTTCTTATTTAACTAATCATGTCTACATGGATTAAGAATACACCACACAGCCTGCCTTGTCTATACAAGGTATCTATCACTAGCTTACAATGACAACAATCCTAGGTGGTTAATCCGTTTGCATCTCAACAAAGGAAGCATAGAGTTTTATGTTCACAAGGCAACTTTTGACTTTAAGGTGCTTTAGAAGAAATGAGGCAAGGTGTCCACTAACTTTCTTACGAGGGACAGGTTGTAGGTGCAAGAGTGCATCATTATTTTCCAAGTCTAGTAACATTATGTGCGAAAACTATGCCCCCCACACTTGAGCAGCAAGGATTAAGGGCAAAACCGATTGTCTACTAAGCCTAAGCAGACCGAGGAGGTGGAAAGAAAAGCCACACACACAAAAAACCAGAACTTATACAACATGGATGCAGCCACCCCCAATCAAGGAAGAAGAGAAGAATACAAGAGCTTTGAGCTTACCTTCTTGTCTACACACTTAGGATTCCAACCGAGCAAAATGAGACAGCCATGAATTTTGCTCTTCACTCCTAGACCGCGCACAAGGAAGTAGAAAATGATGTTGGTTTTGGTCCCAAGCTCTACAAGATAGGTCTTTGACCGAACAAGGGATGGAAGAAGAGAATGTAAGTTGGTTTTCTAAACTACTTACTTGCTGCCACAAGGTCGAATCAGAGAAGGAAGAAACATGCTTAAGTGTCTTGTTATGTTCTTACGGTTTGAAGGTTTGAGTCTCAATATCTTGTCCTTCTTCTTATGGTTACTTATAGCCAAGGAAGGTGAAGAGGAGAGGTGAGGTTAGGTGTCTTATGCAAGAATTTGAGGCTAAGGAGAAGGACTAGAGTTTCCTTAAGGTCACTCCTAAGACTGCTCACGGTCAAAGAAGATCAAGAGTGTGTTTGGAGTAGTTGGCTTCCCTCAATGATGTTCATAGTTCAGGGAAAAAGGAGGAATGTCACCTCTGACTTGTCTTCTCAATTAATCACTCTCGGCCAATGGAAGGAGGGAAGGAGTTGGTTTGGTTAGGCAAGTTGAAATCTGACTATACAGTCTGCACAAGGGAAGGTAAGAGAAAGGAAACTTGGAGCACTTAATAGAAGCATAACACAAGCCAGAAAATTGACTTGAGACTCCTCTCTTTGGGGCGCGTACAGGGAAGGAAAGGAGGGTTTTCTGCTCCACAAAAGAGGCATGCCTACTGCCCACAAATGTCTTTAGGATGCGTGCAACATATTGCTGCACTAAGTCATCAAAAGTGACAAGCAAAAGCTCCTTCTTTCTGCCCAAGACAGCGCTTGCTTCAAGGGAAAAACGATGGCAGCAATGGTTGACAAGAAAAGACAAGGTTAGGGGCTGCAAGGTTAACAAAATTCTGCGCATGCTAGGGCTGTGTGGGTGCTGTCCAAGGCTGCATGCTTCAAGGGAAATGATGGCTGAATGGTTGACAAGAAAAGTCATGGTCTTAGGCTGCAAGGATGGCAGAATTCTGCGCATGCATGCATGATTTGAGGCTGCAAAGTCAGAATCAGAGGGGTGCTTTTGTGGCTGCAAAATGACAGCAAAAAGATCAAGATTTTGTCATGCCTTATGCGCACAAGGGCTGGTGGCTTGATGGTGATGGATCAAACTTGTAGCAACTTCTTCTTCTCACAATATCCCATGCGCATAAGGTTGGATGGTGATGGATCAAGCATGAGACAACTCTTTCTTCTCCCAAAGCCCTATGCGCACAAGATGGTAAAGCTTTGATAGTGATGTATCATGCAGCAACTTTTCCTTACAATGCAGCAAGGAGGCGTGCTAACCAAGAACCAAGGACAACTCATGTGCATAGGTTGAAGGCTTTGATGGTGATAGGTGAGGGAAGGCTTGGTCAAACATGCAGAAGTTCCTTTTCTTTCCCTGCTGCAGCGTTTTGCACAAAGTTGCAAGTGACAAAATGCCCTCTTCCCTATGCATCATGCACATGAAGAAATAAAGGTGCCATGTGAAGGAAAAGCCTAGGGTGAATACATATGGAAGGAAGCACACTCAAGGCTCCCAAGGTTGCTGCAAGGTGGCGGTCAAGGAAAGAAAGTGCAGCTGAGTTTTATTAAGACACAACACACACAAAAGTTGGGCTGTGTGCAGCCAAAAAAACGCAAAGGGAGGAGGTTAAAGGTGAAGGAATATAGGGTTGCTTAAGGTCAAAGGTTCTAGGGTCCAAGTCCAAAATAAAAATGGTTCAAGACATAGGTCCAATTGATTTAATTAGGAATTA
The DNA here is from genome assembly GCA_032173675.1 of Gastrolobium villosum. NCBI lineage: Eukaryota > Viridiplantae > Streptophyta > Magnoliopsida > Fabales > Fabaceae > Gastrolobium > Gastrolobium villosum. Next base: position 5,301 of record JAVKPL010000049.1, on the reverse strand, counting down.
ATCCAATCTTCTAACTTTTATGCATCTCTAATTATTTACTAAAGATTTACTCCTTACCTAAAATTAATAGCATCCTTTTAGGTGAGCACTCATAATTCTAAATAGCACTAGGCTTCCTATATGTTATAATTACATTATTCCTAAAATTTCACATGCATAGAATAAATACTTAACTTCTAAACAAAATTTGAATTCCGACCTAGAGCAACATATATATCTATATATAATCAGCATATACGTATTCTACCCTATTGCTAATTGCAATTTTAATTAGGTTCTTAATTAGGCGGGATGTTACAGGATTCAAAACTGGAAAAGAAGTTTTGCGACCAACTTGATATGGGTTGACAAATTGAGTTGAAAAGAAATATTTGAAACCAACTGATATGTGATCTCAAGTGGAAAAGAAAATGTGTGTAACCAACTGGATTTGGGTTCACAAACAAACAGAGCATAAAATCCGCAACCAACTGGATATGGGTTGACAACAAGAAAATAAAGAGACTTCTGCAACCAACTGGATATGGGTTGACAAGAGGACAACAGAGGTGCAACCAACTCGATATGGGTTGACAAGAGGAAAACAAAGAGACTTATGCAACCAACTGGATATGGGTTGACAAAAGGAAAATAGAGAGACTTATGCAACCAACTGGATATGGATTGACATAAGAAAAATAAAGAGACTTCTACAACCAACTGGATATGGGTTGATGACGAGGAAATAAAGAGACTTATGCAACCAACTAGACATGGGTTGACAAGAGGAAAATAAAGAGATTTATGCAACCAACTGGATATGGGTTGACGAGCGGACAGAAAATCAAATGTTTGCAACCAACTGGATTTGGGTATACAAACGGAAAGAGAAATCTTAACCAACTGGATATGGGTTCCCCATACAGACAAGAAATATAAATTGTGTGGCATTTGACCGGAAAATTCAAATGTGATGAGCCTTTGAGCTTTAAATAGATGACAGAAGTTTAGAATGTAAGACTTATGAGCCTGAAAGTTAAACTGCAATGAGCCTTTGAGCTCAACAACAAATGATACGAATTTAAAATGCGAGGCCTCTGAGCCCGGGGATTTAAAAGTTGCAAAAAATAAATAAAATAAAAAATAAAAAAAATCACAATGATCAAGAAATTATGAGGGGAAAATTTAGAGACCTTCCATTTTTGAAGATCCAAACCGACGACCACTTGAAAAGTTAGAAACCAATCAAACCCTGCATTCGCCAGATTTTAGACCTAGTGACTTGCATATGAATCTGTCTTTACTTTTTACTTCCTTGTCTAAACTGTGGCGGTTCATTCCCAATGTCATGATTATGCCATCCCATCATGATCCTTGTTCAAGACTACCGAGTCTTATGGTCAAACCCAATATTTGACGAGTTGCTATGAGCGTTGTTTAACCACATTATTAAACTCAAGTTATGTTGCTTGAGACATGAATTTAATAAATATATATGCATTTATAGATAAAAGCTAAAAGTGAGAATACAAATTATTTGGACAAGCGGAGTCAATCTATTGATATGAAAGTTGATTGTACATGAAATTTTTGTGAGAAGTGATACTAAGGCTAAAAAGAGAGGAAAGAAACAATGGAACTTTAGGGATCTCATGAAAAATTTGCCCCAGTTTCAGTTCCTTGTCATTCATTCAATTGATTCTCTTTGACTTTTTGATTGCATCACCGGTGTCATCATGGCCTCTTCCACAACATGATCCTCTTATGCATATTTCGCCACAAAATTTTGCCCCAAATATCTTAGACCGCCTTTTCGGCTTTTCGAGGTTTTTTTTTTTTTTTTTTTTAGTATTAGGCATAGAATCTTTTGACAGCATCAGTATTTATTGGTCTTCGTAACTCCTTCCCTTCCATATCTTGTAGAATTAACGCTCCCCCAGAAAATGCATGTTTGACCACATAAGGGCCTTCATAATTTGGAGCCCATTTTCCTCTAGCATCTTCTTGATTGGGCAAGATTTTCTTTAAGACCAAATCACCCGACTGGAATTCCCTTGGCCGAACTTTCCTGTTAAAGGCTTTAGCCATTCTGCTCTGATACAACTGCCCGTGACAAAGAGCTGTCAATCTTTTCTCTTCAATCATGTTCAGTTGTTCATATCGTGCCTTCACCCACTCAGACTCTTCTAATTCTGCCTCCATCAAAACCCTCAATGAAGGAATTTCGACTTCTATCGGAGAGACAGCCTCCATTCCATACACCAAGGAGAAAGGTGTTGCCCCAGTACTCGTACGTATGTTGGTACGATACGCGTGTAAAGCATAGGGTAACATCTCATGCCAATCTTTATAACTCACAACCATCTTGGCAATGATCTTTTTTATATTCTTATTGGCTGCTTCGACCGCACCATTCATCTGAGGCCTATAAGGCGTTGAGTTGTGATGCTTGACCTTGAAATGTTCACATAGCTTTTGTACTTCTGCGCCATTAAGATTAGGAGCATTATCTGTAATTATTCTTTCTGGAATCCCATATCTGCAAATAATATCCCTCTTCAGAAACTTGACAAACACCTTTTGTGAAATGTTGGCATACGACGAAGCTTCTACCCACTTCGTAAAATAATCTATTGCTACCAGGATGAAGCGATGCCCATTCGAGGCCTTTGGATTGATCAGGCCAATAACGTCTATTCCCCACATTGAGAACGGCCAAGGAGACACCATATTGTGTAATGGAAAAGGTGGTGAATTGATACGGTCTGCATACATTTGACACTTTTGGCACTTTCGAGCATACTCTATGCAATCTGCCTCCATGGTGGACCAATAATATCCACTTCTCGTGATCTTACGCGTCATCATATGACCATTGGCATGGGTCCCACAAATTCCCTCATGGATCTCAATCATGATTGAGTGAGCTTCACGAGCATTTACGCATCTTAAAAGGGTGCCATCGTGACTTCTCTTGTACAAGACTTCTCCGTTCAAGAAAAAGGCCATTGATAAACGGCGGATGATCTTTTTATGGGTTTCATTTGCCCCAGTTGGGTATTCTCTGTGCTGAATATACTGTTTGATATCAAAATACCATGGTTTTCCATCGCGCTCGTCCTCCACACTAGCACAGTAGGCTGGTTCATCGCTCATCTCAACTTGGATGGGTTGGACATCACTATGGATATCCAGTTTAGTCATTGCAGCTAGCGTGGCTAAAGCATCTGCAAATCGATTTTTGTCTCTGGTTAAATGTGAGAATTCTATTTCTTCAAATTCTGCAATCAACCGAGTCAAGTACTTTTGATAGGGCATCAACTTTGCATCTTTAGACTGCCACTCACCATTCACCTGGTAAATGATAAGCGCTGCATCTCCAAATACTTTCAACTGTCTCACTCCTAAATCGATTGCTAGACGCAAACCGCTAGCACAAGCCTCATATTCTGCAATGTTATTGGTGCAGTCAAAGTCCAACTTGATGGCCACCGGATATTGCTTGCCGGCCGGTGAAATGACTACTGCTCCTATGCCATTACCATGCATATTAACTGCTCCATCAAAATACATTTTCCACGCACTTTCCTCAATCTCATCCTCTTCTACTGCTAGTATTTCCCCGCCTGGAATTTCAATTTGCATTGACGGGTCATCTTCGAGGGGATTTTCAGCTAGGTGATCTGCAATCGCGCTCCCCTTGATTGACTTTCGAGTCACGTATTGGATGTCAAATTCTGACAATATCATCTGCCATTTTGAGACTTTTAAAGAAATATGAGGGCTTTCAAATATATACTTCAAGGGATCTATTCGAGATATCAACCAAGTGGTGTAATACAACATGTACTGTCGTAGTCTTTTTGAACTCCACACTAGAGCACAACACGTCTTCTCAATCGCCATGTAACGAACTTCACATTCATTGAACTTCTTGCTAATGTAGTACACAGCTTGCTCTTTCTTACCTGACTCATCATGTTGCCCTAACATTGCTCCCATGGAGGTAGGTAGTACAGTCAAGTACAAAATCAAAGGGCGACCTGGTGTTGGCGGTACCAGGATAGGGGGGTTCAATAAGTAAGCCTTTATTCTGTCGAACGCCTTCTGACAATCTTCGTCCCACTTCCCTGGTTGGTTTTTCCTCAATAGCTTAAAGATAGGCTCACAAGTGCTAGTTAAGTTTGCAATGAATCTAGCAATATAATTGAGTCGTCCCAAGAAGCTTCTCACGTCTCGCTCTGATTTGGGAGCAGGCATATCTCGTATTGCTTTTGCTTTTTCTGGATCCACACGTATTCCTTCTCTACTAACAATGAATCCGAGTAATTTTCCCGAGGATGCACCAAAAACACATTTGCTAGGGTTCAATCTCAACTTGTACTTCCGGAGTCGTTCGAACAACTTTTGCAGGACTGTCACGTGACCTTCCCCTTCTTTTGACTTAGCAACTATGTCATCCACATACACTTCAATCTCCTTGTGCATCATATCGTGGAATAATGCAACCATAGCGCGCTGATAAGTAGCCCCTGCATTCTTTAGTCCAAATGACATCACTCTGTAACGAAATGTCCCCCAAGGAGTAACAAAAGCGGTTTTCTCTTTATCATCGACATCCATGAGGATTTGATTATACCCTGAATATCCATCCATGAATGAGAATGTATGATACTTGGCCGTATTATCAACAAGCACATCAATATGAGGAAATGGGAAATCATCCTTCGGACAAGCTTTATTTAAATCCCTATAGTCTACACACACCCGGATTCTTCCATCCTTTTTAGGCACAGGTACTACGTTGGCTACCCAATCTGGGTATACTGAAACTTCTATAAATTCCGCCTCCAACAGCTTTGTCACCTCTTCTTTAATTTTCAGGGATATATCTGGACGCATCCTCCTTAACTTCTGCTTTTTTGGTTCAGCATCTGGGTACAAAGGAATTTTATGTGATGCAATCCTTGGATCTACTCCAGGCATATCTCGGTAAGTCCATGCAAAGACATCTAGATACTCCTTGAATAATTGAATCATTCCTTCCCGCTCGGGATTATCAACAATTTTCAATTCTTTCTTCTCTTCCTCAGTGCCCATGTTAATCAACTCGAATGCCTCATCATTCAAGTCAAATTTCTTTTCTGATCCTTCCAACAAATTTGAAAGTTCTTCCACTATTTGCTCCTCATCAGACTCTGGGTCCTCTTCATTGATAGTCGCAAGAGAATCAATCGTTGAGTTTTCAAGGCCCCTTTCGTGAGGCACAGTTTCAATGAGATCAAGATTCCTGGAAATTAATTTATGTGGGGTTGGAATACA
>JAVKPL010000048.1:0-14513 GCA_032173675.1 Gastrolobium villosum | reverse complement strand
AGATCCGGACCCTTTGGAGGTACTTCATCATGAGAGGGCCCTTGGCTTGGTACTTTCCCTCGACTTGGGAAGTGACGACTTGAGAATCGCTCATGATTTTGATTCTTTTTGCTCCGTGCTCTCTCACCTGCATAATCCCAGCGATAACCGCCTCATACTCTGCTTGGTTGTTTGAGGTCGGAAATGCCAGGTGGAGCGAATGCTCGATTGATACTCCTTCCGGGCTTTCGATAATCACTCCCGCGCCGCTTCCTTTAGAGTTTGAGGATCCGTCTACGTACACGGTCCAGATATCCTCTTCCGACTTCTCCTGTTCATTGCCCGGGGTGAGCTCCGGTGAATCGGCAAGTGCCTGTGACTTTATTGCTGGTCGAGGTTCGTACATTAAATCGAACTCAGATAGCTCGACAGCCCAATTGATCATCCTCCCAGCCAGGTCAGGCTTATGTAGTATATGTCTGATAGGCTGGTTTGTCCGCACTATGATCCGGTGGCTTTGGAAGTAAGGTCGGAGCCTTCTTGCCGTTGTCAGTAAAGCGAATGCCACTTTTTCTAGCTTCTGGTATCGGAGTTCTGGTCCCTGCAACGTACGTCCAACGAAGTAGATTGGGTGCTGGTGATTGTCCATTTCCCGGACTAAGACGGCACTGATAGCTTCCTCACCCACGGACAGGTACAGGACCAGCGTCTCTCCGGGCTCTGGCTTTGTTAGAACGAGAGGGGTAGCCAAGCAAACTTTGATGTTGTCGAATGCCTTTTGGCACTCTGCCAACCAAATTCCGCCCTTAGCTTGCAGGAGCTGAAGAACGGCAGTGCCTTCTCGGCTGATTTTGGGAGGAATCTGGTCAAGGCGGCAAGGCGGCCTGCAAGTTGCTGGACCTCCCTTTTATTTTGTGGCTGCTTCATTTCCAATACCGCCCTGCTTTTGTCTTGATTTGCCTCGATTCCTCGGTTTGTATGCATGAACCCCAAGAATTTCCCAGCTGGTACTCCAAATGCGCATTTGGCTGGGTTCGGCCTGATCTCCGAGCTCTTAATTGCTCGAAAGTTTCTCCGAGGTCAGCGATGTGCGCTGAAGTGCTTATTGACTTGACGATCATATCGTCAATGTAAACCTCCAGGTTTCTTCCGATCTGAGTCTGGAAGACTCGGTTCATCATCCTTTGATAAGTGGCCCCAGCATTTTTGAGGCCAAATGGCATAACATTATAACAAAAATTTCCTTTTTCCGAAATAAAAGCCGTCTTATCATGGTCATCCGGGTGAAGGGGAATTTGATTATACCCTGAGTACGCGTCCATAAATGAAAGCAACTGGAAGCCGGATGAGTTGTCCACTAGTTGGTCGATATTGGGCAAAGGGTAGGAATCCTTTGGGCAGACCTTGTTCAGGTCTGTGTAGTCGACACAAATTCTCCATTTTCCGCTTGGTTTCTTAACCATTACAACATTTGACAGCCAGGTGGTATACTGTATTTCACGAATGAATCCAGCCTCCAAGAGCTCGTCCACATGTTCGTTTAGAGCCTGGCGTCTGTCTACTCCAATCTTTCTCTTCTTTTGGGACACTGGCTTTGCTCCCGGATACATCGATAGCCTGTGGCAGCAAAAACGCTGATGAATCCCAGGAATCTCGGAGGCCTTCCAAGCAAATACGTCGGAATTGGTCTTTAGGAATTCTACGAGCTCGTTCTGAAACTCTAACTCCAGAGACTTTCCGACCTTGGTGTAGCCTTGGCCATCACCGCGGATCTCGACTTCTTGTAATTCGCCCTCGGGTTGTGGTCGAGGCGATTGAAGCTCCTCTCGCATGTCGAGCTCGACTAGGTTGACCTCTCTGCTGGCCGGTCTGAAAACTCGGTGGCTTGATCCTTCCCCCTTGTCCGAGGAGGGGATGCCGGATCCCCCATGGTGGGACCGAATTGTCTCATAATAGCACTCCCTTGACTCTCTTTGATCTCCAGGAATTGTGATTATTTAAAGGATGGGCCCTGGCATTTTCATGAGTTGGAGCTTGGTGGATCTCATCATGTCCCAATCGTGCATATCCGTTGAAGCCCAGGAGCTCGGTGACGCATGGCTTTAGGTCCTTTTCATCCAAATTCATCCTCTTGAAGGCGTCCCAGAGGAGTATGTCTACACAGCTTCCGTGGTCAAGGAAGATCCTCCTGACTCGACAATTGACTAGCACACCAGTGACCACCAATCCGTCAGTATGTCCTGGCACGACCTTTGCCAGCTCTGCTCTGGTGAAGTATATCGGAGGGGGTTCGGGTCCATCGAAGTCTGGCTTAAAAGATGGCCGGTCTCTAATGGACATGACCTCTTTTAAGTATTTCCTTCGGGCGTTCGCCGAGTCTCCTCCGCCACCCAATCCTCCGCTGATCACGTTGCATTCAAATTCTGCTTCAGGAAAAGTCTCCATTCTGTCGTCGACTTCCTTGCCCTTGGCATTGCGGTCTGGCCTCTGGTCTCTTTTGTCTCCGCGCCTCGGACTTCGGCTTCGGCTTCGGCTTCGGCTTCGGCTTTTCTGTCTGGGTTTGTTGTTCTTCTTGCCTTGCGTACGAATTATGTATTGTTTTAACTTTCCTTCTCTGACGTGTTTCTCAATTGCGTCTCGAAGGTCCCAGCAGTCATCCGTGATGTGGCCGTTTTGGTCGTGGAAGGCGCAATATTTGCTCCTGTCCAATCCGCTTTTCGCCCTAAGGGGGCGAGGTCGGTCGACGTTTCTCATCTCGGTCTGGGCTACTTCTCGCCAGATCCTGGATCTGGGCACGTTTAATGGTGTGTATTCCTCAAACTTCGTTCTGGGAGAACGATCTTCCGTCTTCTTCTCGCGACTGTCGTTCCCTTTTTTGGACCCTTTGTGGTCCCGATCTCTACCGTTTTTCTTATTTGGGCTTCTTCTGGACGGGCTCCGCCCACGAGAGTCGACGAATGCCTGCTGCATATCCTCCACGTCAATGTATTTGTCGGACCTGCGACGGAATTCTTCGAGGTCGTTGACCGGGTTCTTGTAAATTGACCTTGCGAGGGGGGAGTCGCCATCTAATCCATAGATGATTAGATGAAGATGCACAGCTTCAGTGAGACCACGGACCTTCAGTGCTGCATCTTTGAACCTATCAAGGTATTTCCTTAATGATTCATTGTCTTTCTGACGAATTCTTCCCAGCGCGTAGGCCGGCATGGGATGCACCTTGCTGGTTGCGAAATTTAAGCGGAAAGTTCGCGCTAAATCTTCGAACGAGTCAATTGAGTTTTTGGGCAACCTGGTGATCCAGGTCATTGCTTGTCCCGTTAGAGTTGTTGCGAAAATTCTGGCCTTGATGGGTCCTGTAATCCCATTGAACAGCATTTCGGTTTTGAAAGCCTCCAGGTGGGCTTCTGGGTCCTGGCTCCCATCATAGGGAGGTATTCTAGTGGTTTTGAACCTTGGGGGGATGGCCAGGTTCATTAATCTCTCTGTAAACGGGCTATCATTAGCCTCATCGTCGTTCAAATAGTTTTGGTTTTGGTTGTTGACGGCGATGTTCTGGCCTCCTACCTCTTGCTGATTGCCGAGGTGTTGAGACAGGGTTTCCAGGACGTTGACCTCAGGAGCGGACGTGTTATGAGGTTGGGAGGTTCCATTACCAGCAGCAGCGTTTCCACCCAGGTTTTGGTGCTGGTTCCCTCCGTCCTGAGCCTGTGGCCCGCTTCCGGTTCCCCTTTGAGCAGTCCGATTTCGTAGTTCAGCCTCCAGCGTGGCCATTCTCTCAGCATCTAGTCGTTGTTGTGTCAAGAATCGGTTTTCCATTTCCTGCATCCGCTGGAGGATTGCTCCCATCGCCATCGAAGTTACATTCGGTGGCTCGGGTTGACGATTCACAGTCGTCGTGCTTCCAACCGGTGGTCTAGGAGGTGGCCTCTGTGGTCCGACCTCTTCGACTTGCACTTCCACCAGAACCGGGTTAGCTGAGGCCTGGAGCTGCTCCACACCAGACATTTGGGAAGGCCCCTGAGCGTTGCCCGACGTGGATCTTGTGTTGGTCATGGTATTATGGGAATCGAAATTTACCGAGTTCCCACAGACGGCGCCAATGTTAGGTCCGAGGTAGACCGTATTGCTATACCGGATGGTATGCGCTCAGAGATGATGTATATGCCCAACTTACTAGGCTATATGCCGAGTTCCCAATCACTGCGCACCAGCAATAGGCTTTATAACCAGGGGGTGTTGTGTGTGCACAATGAGTGGAATAAGCTAGGCGATTCAGAGGTGTGTACCTGAGATGTTTAGGTGCTTATTTATAGAGGTACCTGGCTCGGCTGCTGAGCTCCGTTGTTGAGATTGAGTCCGATTTGGTCGGCCTCAACGGGCGGATATGGGTCAGTTAGGATTTGGCCATATCCCTCATCCGAGATATTCTCGGAGGGCGGTTGGCTGATGTCCAAATCCACGCCCACACACATAAGAAGAAAGAAGATAAGCAAGCACACAGTGACATACTTTTTTTTTAATAAAAAAATTAACAGTGGTATACTTTGAGAGTGAGCAAGAACAAAGACGCAATTTCATACTTCAACTGCAGCAAAGTGCAAAACTTCTCAAGAATTATTTTCTTCTTCCATGGCTTCCTTTCCTCTCTTTTTCTCCTTTCTATGTCTTGTTGCCAAATTCTCTCATGCTCAGTCACCGGTTTCTTTTCTAATCCCAGTCACTAAGGACAATTCAACCCTCCAGTACTTAACAACCCTTTCTTATGGCACCCCTTTCTTACCCACCAAGCTTGTGCTTGATCTTGGAGGTCCTTTCCTCTGGCTTGACGGTGCAAATACGGGTATATGCCCAAATACGGTCCTTTGCAAGAGAGATTGTTTTTAGGGATTAAAAAAGATTAAACAATCTTTCTTCTCTCTCAACACGCGATTGGTGCAGCGTCCTTTGCAATTGTGTTTACAATGGATGCGATTGAGAGAGTAATGCATTTTAGTGATGCACTAATGTGATTGGTGTTAACAAATGTACGGACGCGGTTGCATATATATCATGTCGATCTTCAGTAGTGTGTAATTATATATTATATGAATAATATGTTTGACCAAAAAATTATTCCGATCAAAATATTATCAATACGACACTACTAAAGTCAAAAGGCCCCCATCTGTAAGGACCAGGTATAATATACAAGCTGGGATCGCTACGCTCTACATCCGATGTCGAACCCGAAGAAGATGATGACTCTGCCATTACCCTAAACTATATCACATAAAATAACATTGAAATTAATCACATGTAATGCCTCATTTAATTTACAAATTTATTAAGCAATGCCATAATTGATTATCACAAAAATTAAGAATATTCGTCATTTATTTAACTAGAATCGAAATTAATGAAGTCCTCTTAAAACGTAGAACAATCATTTATTTTTTAATTAAATGTTAATAAAACATCGAACAAAAATAATATAATACTTACAGAATACTTAACCCTAGGTCACTACCAACTTCATAAATATGTACTAATCATCACACCTAACTGACTACAAAGTTATGAATGCACTCTCGCATTAATAACATCATACATACAAAATTTACGAAGTCCTTATCATTATTTTCTAAATCAATAATTAATATGCTAAACCCTAATGCATAATTAAATATTAATAATAATAACTACGTAATAATAAAATTACTATATCATTACAACATTCATAGTATGCCACAAAATTTATAATTGACTATCCTAATGTTCTAAGTCTCTAATATACGATCAATCCTAACATGTATTACTAACTAGCACCGTAATTTAAATGTATACATAGGAGGTATTACGACCTTACCTACGTTGGCAGAGCTTCGCAACAATCCGTGGTTAGAGAGAGATTAGAGAGGTGAATGAGTGAGGAGTGAAAAAAGGAAAGTGGGGTATATATAGGCGTCACATGACACGCCCCCTTTGGGCGTCACATGTGACGCCCCAATGGGACGTCTTCCCCTAGGGAGGGAAGCCTCACTGGGGCGTCTCATTGTGCACCAGATGTGTAATTGTTTGGAAAACAACATTAAATGCGTAATTATTTGATTTAAATGCATTATTTTAATTTTTTTGCCAAGATAAAAAGGAGGTTGTTGTCTGACACATCATGTGGCTATTCAACATAAAATTTGAACAACTAGCCTATTATTTTTTCTTTTAAATTCAATGAAGCAAAAAATATTCATTTTGTACATGAATGATTATTTGTTTGTAGTTTGTCCAAGATAATCAGAATTTGATTAACTAGAAACATGAAAACAAAGAAAGATATGAAAGGACTATCACACTCAAAACTTCATCAAAATGCCTCTTATATCAGACAAAATCACAACTCCAATTAAGGAACAGTGACCAAAATGTAACTGTTCATAAATTTGTTTACTCAAATACCATGCGAATGGTGTTATTTTCTAAAATGTCACGCGAATAAATTCGTTATAGTGCCCAACAAACTCCATTGACTGATGTGGCATCTTTTTGATACTTAGTTTGCTACTGACAATAACAAATTGTGATAAAAAATGTTGGGCGTTGACTTGGACGAGTTCACTGCATAGTGCAGCGAACTACGTGCTAATTGTCTTGCTTTTCAAGTGTATGGTGTGGTTCAGTTGCCGATGAGAAATGAAGCCCCTTATTTATGTTGGTATCATTTGCTGATGTCATGTTGCTAGTAGTTCAGTTGCTTCCCAATATGACACGACATACTAGTTGTTTAAGTTGCTTTTCAGTGTTAGTGTGTCTATGGACTTTTTTTTTTTTTGAAATACTAAAAGTTGAACTTTTGAAAAGAAAGAGAGAGAAAATGCTTGTTTTTTTCAAATACTAAATGTTGAACTTTTGGAAAAGAAAGAAAGAGAAAATGCAAGGAAAGAAACAACTTTTGGGAAAGTGAAAAATTAATGTTATTGAGGTGTGGTTATACCCGGTGTTTTAAACCCTCCGGGTTAATTCAGATCAATCCTGACCCTTCCCCTAAGAGAGTTGGGATCACAAGTTGGACCCAATATGTATATCGACTTCTCTGACCCCAAAACTCGGCCGGGTTTCCGTGACTCCCAGGTCGGAGGGGTCAAAAGGGGTCACTGCATGTTTTTTTTTTATTTCCATGAAACAACATCATTTTTTTAAAAATAAAAAAATAAAATGCTTGTAAACCTAAATCTAATTGTTCTCTTCTCTCCCAACGGCCTAGACGTCTTCAGTCTTCACCTCGCTGCCATAAATCTTCTAGAAAAGGTAAGAATTTTACCCATTCAATGAAATCCTTATGGTCGAGGATGAAAAACAAAAATTCATTCTTACTTTCTTTAAATTTTCCTTTGTCATGAACCTTCTCAAAAGAGACAGAACTGGTTCAACGTAGTGACATATTAGAATATGAGTTTTGTACTTTAGTATCTTGATACTTTAATTAGGTTGTGTAATATTGACTTGTGGTTATAATTGATGAATTATGTTAAATATATTTTGAATATTTGATAATTGGTGGTTTATTTTTTAATATTTTCATATAGGATATAAATATTTATATTTTCTTAATATATAAAATCGGGACAGCGTAGTGACCCCCCGATTGAACCCGTGACCCCTGACCTCGGCCGAGTCGATGACTGAGCCGGGTTTTTAAGCACTGGTTATACCAAGATCGCTAGATTGTATAGCGAACTTGGGTAAAAACTATCATGTGTCCTATTTTTATTCGAGCAGACTGTCATTTTTGTTATACCAAGTTCGCTGGACTGTATGGCAAACTTGGGAGAGACTGCCATGTGTCCTGAAAATAGTTAGAACATACTGACATTTTGACCACGTAGTTCGCTACTACCAATAGCGAACTAGGTGGCCATAAGAAACGTGACACGTCAGCAAATGAAGTTCGCTACTTGATGTAGCGAATTTGAACGCGTGGTATATTGAAAAATAACATTATTCGCGTGACATTTGGTTAAAAAAGTTGGTGAACAGTGGAATTTTGGTCACTGTTCCTCAGATTAACCCTTACAAGCTCAACAAATAGGGAGACCGCTTGAAAACACCCCAAAGATGTCACTACCTTTTTTCCCCCTTTCCTCCCAGTAACAATTAATGGCTTCACTTTTGAACTTGGCAGCACATGACAATTGCTCATATTTTCTTAATTAATAATTTACATGTTGAAATAAAAAATTTGACACCTTATCTAAGAGTCATTGGATCAAAGAAGTTCAACGATGTCGCATGCTCATAAATCATAGTCGTTAGATTAAGGCAAGATCAACGACTCTCAGATGAAGTGTCAAACTTTTTTTTTGACATCGTTATCAAAGGATCCTATTATATATATATATATATATATATATATATATATGTTTAATGTTTTTTCTTTTGCTACATAAAAATTTTTAGGTCTAATGTTTTTGTTTTTCTGATACAAATGTTTCTGTTTTTCTGATACACTCACATAAAAGTTAGCGAGTCGATCCAGTCATATTATATATATATATATATATATATATATATATATATATATATATATATATGGGTTTAGTGAGAGTACAGTGACTGGATGTAAAAATTGGTCCAATGCACTATGTTCTCCCGCGAGAACACAGTTATAGTAAAATTATAACTGTTGTAATATTTTTGCACTATGTTCTCGCGGGAGAACATAGTTAAAATTCACTCACTGGACAGTCCAGTATAAGTTATTCTCTCAATCTTATCCGTTGATCCCACTTATATTTAAGAGCTCGAATTTTTTAGTTATGTGAACCATTGGATACAAGTGGATCAATGGCTCACACACACACACACACATATATATAGGGTCAGGATCATATTACACCAATGTAAGTTACACTCTCAATCTTATCCGTTGATCCCTCTTATAACTAAGGGCTCTAATATTTTAGTAATGTGAGCTATTGGATACAAGTGGATCAATGGTCAAGATTGAGTGTAAGACTTTTTAACTCTTACACCGGTGTAAGAAATATATATATATATATATATATATATATATATATATATATATATATATATATATATGAGGTAGGATCATTTGACAGCGGTGTCAACGGTGTCAAATTTCAAATTTGACACCTCATCTGAGAGGATCAAAAAAGATCAATGGCTCTGATTTGTAAGCATGTGTACTGTTGATATTTTTTGATCTAACGACTCTCAGATGAGGTGTCAAATGATCCTATATATATATATATATATATATATATATATATATATATATATATATATATATATATATATATATATATATATATATATATATATATATATAGGGATAGGATATTGTGACACCCAAGTTATGTTACACCCATGTGACACCCAGTCAATCTCACCGTTAGATCGCTTATGTTGATCCAACGGTTATATTTATTTCTATCTTTGTATGATCATGATTTCCCAAATTTAAAATGAAAGCATTAAATATGGGAAATCATAACCATACAAACGTAGAAATAAATATAAAATATTAAATTTGGGAAATCATGACCATACAAAGATGAAAATAAATATAACCGTTGGATCAACATAAGCGATCTAACGGTGAGATTGACTCGGTGTCACATGGGTGTAACATAACTTGGGTGTCACAATATCGTATCCCATATATATATAGGTTTAATATTTTTGCTTTTGCTACATAAATTTTTTTAGGTCTAATGTTTCTGTTTTTTTGATACACTCACATAAAAGTTAGCGAGTCGCACTACTATCTTCTCTCTCCTCTCTTTACAATGACTCACTCAATGACGAAGCCACTTAGGGTTTGGGAAGGGCCTTGGCCCTGGCTAAAGTTTAAAAATTAGCCACATTTTTAACGTTGCTAACTAATCGTGGCCAAGTTTCTGGAAAAAAGCCCTACCTAAATTTTTGTTAGCCCTAACTCAATGAATAGATTGCCTCTGCCACTGCCATTCATTTTTATGAGTGTGGTAGAAAAAAAATTTCTCCACAAAAAGTAAAAACATTTTTCGATATATATATGGGAAAACATTTTCTCTATTTAAAGGAGAAAATTTTTCTCATGTTATTGATCCATAACAAAAGTGGGGCCTACAAAATAGTGGAGAGAAAAAAATTCAAGGTGGGACCCACTTATGCCATGAGTCACTAATATGAGAAAAATTTTCTTCTCTAAAAGGAGAAAATGTTTTCCCTATATATATATATATATATATATATATATATATATATATATGGGAATGATTATATTTACTACCTATTTTTCTTTACTACTTCTTACTACCAAATCTTAACCGTTGACCAGATCTTACTAACTTTTTTGAGAGTGAATATAGTAGAAACATTAAAGCCATAAATTTTTTGTTACCACATTTATATTAAGGGTAAAGTGTGTGTCATTTTAAAGGATGTAAAGTTGTGTCATTTTAAGAGAGATAAAGAGATAGATAAAGGAGGAGAGAGAGTTGACAAAAAATAAATAAAGGTGTGGATCCCACCTTTTTGTAAGAGTGAAATGATATAAGTTATGTTATTTAAAATGATAAACACTTTTTTTTTGGAGATACATGGGAATCAAACAACAATCCTAATACACTCTAAACACACCCAACATCAATCCTAAAATGATAAACACTTTTCCCTTATATTAAAGTGTGAGAGTTTTAATATAGAAATTAATAAAATTCGCTCGTATTAGGGGTGTTCATCAACCGATCCAAAGTGATTCAAACCATGGTGACTGAATCGAAAAACCAATAACCGAATAAACCGAAAACCCAATAAACGAAAAAAAAGCCCGCAAATTTTAATTGGATTGATCGGTTTTTGGATGGGTTGATGAAAACCGATCCAATCCAAACCGATCCAGTATATTAATTCTCCTCTACTTACTTGGGTATTTCCTCAATCATAGCCCAAAAATTTCTAGACCTAAGACCCATTAACCCATCAACTAAACCCAAGAAAAAATCTAGTCACATCTATCAACAAGATTTTATCTTTGTAGAGCTTCATATCTTAGTGCAAAAAAAAAAAAAACTATATTATAGTTTCCTAATGCTTTTGTATTTCAATTTTTTTTTTACAAAATCAATATATACCAAAGATGTTATTTGCACAATAATCATGAGATAAATTTTAGAATTATTTAAAAACCGAAAACCGATCCAATCCAAACCGAAAAAAATTGGATTGGATAGGATTTAAAAAAAATATAAACCGAATGGATGATTATATGATCAAACTGAAAGGATTGGATCAGATGATTTTTACTTACAAAACCGATCCAATCCAGACCGTAAACACCCCTAGCTCGTATGAGAAAAAACAACGGTAAACCCTATATAATATTGTCCGTGAAGGAATCCCCTGTTATAAATTAAGGAAAACATTTGTATGATTTTAAAGCATATAAAGTTGTGTTATTTTAATTGAGAGAAAAGGATAAATAAAAGAGGAGAGAAAGTAGATAGGAAAATATAAAGGTGTGAGTTTCACCTCTTTCTGAGAGTGAAATGACACAAGTTGAGTAAATTAAAAGGAGAAACATTTTTTTTCATAAATCAAAATGTTAAATAGAGTAACTTAGACCATATCAAAAGTTTAAATTTTAAATTGGGTTAAATTGACCCAATTTTGTTATTTAGTTAATATTTTTATTGTTTTATGGTAAATATGTTTAACAACTTTTTTATTCGTTACATTTGTTTTTATATACTTTTATCATATTTTATTTTTATAAATTTTGTTAATGTTGTAGTATATTAACTTATAAAAATTAAATTGAGTATTATATATAAGAACTAAAAAAAAAATTATATGTAACAGTTATTTTAAATTTTTTTTATATTTTACATTAATTTCATGCTAATTTTAAAAAATTATGATTATAATAAATAATAAATATAAAATAGCATAGAAAATTAATATATGAGTAAGGATTAAATTAAAATTAAGTGAATGAATTAAAATTGAAATATTAATTTTAAATTTATAAGCCTTGGAAGGTGAGATGCCTTTCAAACCATTAAATGACTCATTCAATTTGTCATATCAGTTATTTGTTTTGGAAATTGGGATGAACTCTTTTATTAAAAGCAAAATAAATAAATAAATGAAATTCACGTAAATATTAAACATAGAGTTAGGGTAAATATAATTGACAGTATTGTAGATATTTTCATAAATTGAGGCCTATGTACAATCATCAGAATATTTAATTTATATCATCTTACCAAAATTTCTCAATCCGCGCTAAAATACTCTCCTCACTTACTCAGTTACTCATCATTGTTACACTCAAATAACGGAAAAACAAGCTACTATTTAAGCTTTGCGGGACTTATGTTTCAGTTTGAGGAGCCGTTATTATTTAGCGTGTGCAATCATTTCTTGCTTTTTTTGCACTGTGATTATACATAAAGATAAAGCCAGGAGAAATAAGGTTGTGCACCAATAAGGTGTTACAGATAAGAATGTAACCCCTACCACTAAAATTAAAATTAAATAAAGGAGAAGAGGAAATAAAAGAAAAAAAATTAAACTCTTAAACCTAATCTATAAATAAGAAGAGAAGATCGAATGGAAGAGAAAGAGCAGTCATAGGAGTTCGGACTAATATTAGAAAAATACTATTAGAGAGCTCCAAGGGATGAAGCTTAGTTACAAGATCTGCACTGAACACTAAGAAGGTCCTTTTTGCATATATATTGACTCTTCCTATTTACACCATCCAATAAGGAAACTAACGACAATGTCACAATGGTAAACAATGAATCAATCTTTGCTACTATTGTACTTAGATTCAGTGCATCTTATCAATGAGAGTATTACACATCAGAGGAGAGAGAAAAAAATCTGGCAGAAAAAAGTAAATTTTGGATGATATATCATATTTTTATTGGTGGGATGTACTAAATCTTTGGTGCAACAGTAGTACCAAAGATTTATTAGTAAACAATGATATTTGGTGACCAACCCAAAGGCAAACCAAGTCAATGCATGATATTTATATCCACTCTTGGAAATTGTGAGATAATCACTAGTCAAATCAAGATGGAACATCAGAATTAAATAAATAATACATGTCTCTCGAATGATGTATATATATATCTGTCTACATTTGAACTTGGAAATAACCTCAATGCAAGAAAGTCCAGCTTAGACTGCCACCAAAAACTCCAGGAATGGTGTAATATGCCTATCTTGCCATAATCCCATTTTGAAGCATGGTTCACCTCTCCAATAAATGGATAAACATACGGACAATTTGAAGTTATTCATTGTCTCAACTTCTGGTCACTCTCAAGGATGCAACACTAATTGTACCTATAAATTCAATCAAATTAGAATGTCGTCAAAACCTGTTTCAGACCACATTTAGCAGTAATTGGTAATTGTAACTTTGATTCTGTTTTGTGCAGAACCAGCAGTTGTTACTGTGAGAAATACTCTTAAAGATTTAGTGTAGTACTTATGTTAATGGAGTTTCCTTTTAAATGTTAGTTGTAACAGACATACATTAAGATTTTACGGTATACACATGTGATCTAATTTTAATATGAAATGTTCATTCATTTCACAAAATTGTAGTTTTCTCCATGCACTATGATAATATATTTCCATTTCAATTTTTAATTCAAACTGGATGAAACCCTTCATTCCCTTTTGCTATTATGATCCATTATATGATATTTTGTTACTAAATACAGCTTAGCAGCAAAACCAGAAAAAGAAAAGCCACACAGAGAAAAGTAAGGAACATAAAAGTTTAAGGCCATCTAGAACATATGGATACACAAAAAATGGGATTTGCTTCAACTAACATTTCATCTAGTAGAAAACTATTCATTTGGATATTTGGAACAGAAATACTACATTTATATAAACCATATATTAATTCAGTCAACTCAGGTAAACTACCTCATACATTGAGCATGGATTCTCATAAAAGAATGCCTGTGGCCAATTCCAGAGAACTGTTTCACAGACTGTGAAAGACCACAAATCTTAATCAGAAATAGTGTGTATTTGCTTTTACCTTCATTTTTTCAGCAGAACTGATCATGCATATGACACTATCAACGGTTCTCTGGAGTCTTCTCTAGATTTACTCTGGTAATAAAAGTACAATATCAACTGTATCATGCCCAAAACGGTTCCTATCCCATTTGGTACCTACAAAAATAAAGCAAAGAAGTAGCCACATGTTACATTGCAAATATAAGCCAACAAATTAACATTATAAACTAAAAAGAACGAACTGAAAGAAACCTTACATAAATGAAGACATCATCGTTGAGTAATCCATAAATAAGGAAAGAGGTGCTCATTAGGAAGGTAGAAAGTGAGAGACAAAATGGCATAAAC
Source organism: Gastrolobium villosum (assembly GCA_032173675.1). NCBI lineage: Eukaryota > Viridiplantae > Streptophyta > Magnoliopsida > Fabales > Fabaceae > Gastrolobium > Gastrolobium villosum. The sequence goes on along the minus strand of JAVKPL010000048.1, from coordinate 152 downwards.
TCAACGCTCTTTGTCTGAATGACCAATTTCTGCGAAATATAAATAGTTAAGGGCTGATCCAGTTCAAATACCCACTTCGTGAGTGTCTGGGGAAGGGAATACTCTAGACAGCCTTTCCCCTGCTTTTTGCAGAGGCTGATTCGCATAGCTAA
>JAVKPL010000047.1:0-14335 GCA_032173675.1 Gastrolobium villosum | reverse complement strand
CTTAAGCGCGCTCCAGGGAAGGCAGAAGGCCAAAAGCCTCTGCCTCATCGCGCTTAAGCGCGGAACTGGCGGCTTAAGCGCGCCAGTGAAGGCCAAAAGTCACTGTTGAAGCGCGCTTAAGCGCGCAACATCGCGCTGCAGCGCGCACTGGAAGACCAACGGGCACTGCCTTATCGCGCTTAAGCGCGCAACAGCGCGCTTCAGCGCGCATTAAACGTGCACAGCACATTGCCTAAGCGCGCTTAAGCGCGACTAGGGCGCTTAAGCGCGCTACATCAGACAAAGTTTTTAAAAAAAACGCCCAAACCTTTCCATTTCTCTCATTCTCACTTTCTCACACCTTTTCATCCACACTCCTCACATTCCACTACTCCTCAAAACCTTCCATCTCCCTCAAACCTTCCATATACCTCAACTCCATAAAACCTACCCATCTCCCTCATTCTCCCTCCCTTGTTCTCACGTTCTCTCCACCACAACTCTCACAACAACTCCAGTCACCATTTCCACATACTCTCTTCTCTCTCTTCACCACAGCCAACACTACAGGTATGTATCTCACCCTTTATCTTTGCATTCTTGATTTCTCTTGCTTTGTTTAATAATTTGTTGTGTTGCTTTGATGGACAAGCTTGTGAAAAAAAAATAATTTTTCATTTAAATCCTCTTCCACAAATATAGCACACAAACTATTCGAAGAAATGCTTGAATAGATATAAAGAAATGTTCTTTTTCTTTTCTTGCTGTTCTTGATCAATTTTTGTACGTATTTGTCATTGATAGTTGATTACATGCTCTTTCATATGTTGTTTGGTTCGGTGTGTGCATACTTCCAAATAATGGTTCTCTAATGAGCTGAGATTTTAATTGCTGGAAATTATTGCCATTATACATGCTGTCATTATAGTAATGTAAGTCATATGGAAAATGTTTATCACATGAAAAAAATTATGCCCTGTTTTATGCATTTACATGTTTATTCAGAATTAATTCTGAGATTAAATCTGGGAATTGTTTTGTTGGGAGGTACAATTGTTTTGAAAAGAATTTATTCTCCATTGGAAACTCTTCTGTTTTCAGGAATGGCACCAAAAGACAAGCAATTGGGAAAGAGGACAAGGAAAACAAAGGGCACCGGAGGCACATCTGGTTCTTCGGCTCCCCCTGCAGAGTTCGACTCACACAGGTTTCTCACTGCGGAACATGAGGAGCGATATAAGATGGTGGCTGCTAAGCCAGTGATACGAGAAAGGAAAATGCTCCTCGAACAGGGAGAGTATCCAGACTTGTACAACAACTTAGTCCGGAGAAGGTGGAGAGCATATGCCATATCGCTGACTGATAGCTCCGGATCCATATGCAAGGAGTTCTACACTAATGCTTACATGGCCAATCAAGGAGCGAACAGAGTTTACAAAAGTTATGTGAGAGGGAAAGACATATGGTATGATGCCGAGACACTGCAAGCATTGTTGAGGACAGCTCACCATACTCCTGGGGTGAGATGTGACTACCGACAGTTGCTCAAAGAGATTGAGTACGGACCGGCCAGAAGCGACCCAGATTACATCACATGGGACCCCGTGGAAGAGGCTGCCCCAATTCTGGAAACTATTGCCCTTCCAGGAGAAAGGTGGGAGATGATGAAAAACAACATCCGCCCTAAGCTGTTGCGTCTTCACCAGCTAAAACCAGAAGCCAAGGTTTGGTTCCAATTCATCATCAACAACATCTTGCCTACCACTCACACTTCGGAGGTGCAAGTGAAGAGAGCCGCCCTGATTCACACTATTATGACTGGGGGCACAGTGGATTTACCAGAGATCCTAGCAGATGGCATCTATGATTTTGCTCATCAGACATCTGCAAAGGCTGCCATTGCTCACAGCTCCTTGATTCAAACTCTATGTCTTCAAGCTGGAGTTGAAATCCCTACTGAGCACAAGCTTGTGGAAGTGTGCCCCCCGATTGATGCTGTTCTCATTCGCTCCAACATGGGTCTCCCATCTACTCCTCCAGTTTCTCCAGCATTACCAGTACCACCATCCGCACCAGTCCAACGAGCCAAACAGCCGACCATTCCTGCCATATGGGAAACAGTGCAGACTATGCAGCGCCAGCAGGAATCCATGCAACGAAGAGCCCGATATTCTCAAGGCCGACAGGTGGCATTTCAGGAGTATGTGAGCACGCAGATAATGGAGCTATGCCGACAGCGTGACATCCAGGCATCTCCATTTCAGTACCCTCCATACACCGGATCTGATGAGGAGACAGCAGGACAGGATCCCTCTCATGCAGCTGCTGAAGATGACACTCAGGCTGACTTGACTGCTGACATTACACAGGGCACTGATAATTTTGCTGCTGTTTTTGATGGAGCTGATGCTGTGGCGCAACAAGATTCACCCATCACTGATATGGAGGAGGACTGATTCCATATCAGTTTCAGATTTATATTATGTTTTGATGTTTTGATGTTTTCTTTTTGTTTTGATGTTTTAAGCACATTGATGACTTTTTGCAACTTCCCTTGGGTTAATTGATTGTGTTGGATTTTGAACTGCTGACATGTTCTCTATCTGTGGTATGTGTGCAGAATACAGTAGATATATCCTTTCTGATTCTTGCTTAGATTCTTTTAGATTTAAATTTATTGCTGAGGACAGCAAGATTTAAATCTGGGAATGGGTACTATGCAAGCATCAGACCACACACTTCACATGGTTGGAAGGAGAATATCATGAGTTTCACATGACGAATGCAGTTTTCAGGGGAGTTCCTTATTAGTTTTTTTTTTATATTATATGTAGTATTACTTTGAATAAATATTAGTATGTTGATATTGAGATTTCTAGGACCTCATCCTTATTTTAATTAAGTGAAACTTTAAGTCCATGGTGTTTGACATGAATAGTGAATTATTATATGGAATTGGTTGTTAGTTGATATTAAGAATGATGATAAATAAATTATTTTTAATGAGCGTCACTCAAGCATGCTTAAATAACTCACCAGAATAAGAAAAAAATAACCAAGGAATCAAATAGAGAGTAGAAAAAGAAGTTCGCACCCCTAGCCGTGAGCCTTTGAGCTTAAACAGAATAAATTTTTGTGGTGTGAACTTCATTGTTTGAAGCACTCTAGAGCTTGTTTTGTTTCTCCTTGGAAATGGTATGTGATTGTCAAAATGATAGAGGCAGTTGTTTCAAAAGCCAAAATAGCCAAATAGCCAACCTGAAAGTATTCTTAGAATAAACCCTTTGAGCTTTAGCCTGATTATTCATCGACACATTAATAAAAAGCCATCCCACACACATCCTCACCTGAACTGATTGATTTTTAAATAAATTCAATGAGGAACAAGAATGAATTGAAACAAAAAGTATGAACTTCAAATTCTCAGTGTATGGAGAAAAGGGAAAAATGCCACAAGGTGTTGAAGTGAATGAAAAAGGAAAAAGGAAAGAAAAAGACTCATAAATATGAGTAAGTGAATGAAAGAAAGAAGAAAAGACTCAACAAAGAAAATTTGTTATTAGAAAGTTATGATAAAGTTCCTCTTTTAAAGAAATTGAATTTTGATCAGTGATCTTAAGCCATTCACCCAGATACTTCCTTCCTTTTACCTAAGCCACGCTATAACCTGAATAAAGACCACTTGATTGACTTTGACATACCAAGTAGACTCTGAAGAGTGAGAATATGAACAAGCTTATGCTAGTGTTAATTCAGTGAAGAAAGAGAGAAACACACACCCCTCAAATACTTGAGTAGGAGTGAATAAAAAAAAAAAAAAAATTCCAGTGAGAGGGTGTTGTGAACTTGGAATTAAACTACTCTTTATATTGAGAACTCAAGTTATGATTTGATGACTGATGGAGTATTAATGTGGTTTGAATTGACGTAGCATTAATATTGTTTATGAATCTGAATATTCTGATGTATCACCATCAACCAATTCCTGTTAATGATTCACTAAGCATGATTAGCCGTCTTCAAGAGTTCCCATAAGTATTATTCTATTTAAATTGCTGGGGACAGCAATGTTCAAATCTGGGAATTGTTTGATAAACCTCCAGTTTATCTTGTTTTAGAGACTAAAGTAATATGAATTATTCAGTTAAACAAGTTGAAACTAAGGTTAAAATGGTAATTATGATCATTAGTTGAAATTCAACTAATTAAATCAAATTCTTGATATTTTAAAAGGTTTTGTTGGAAAAAGAGGATTCAGAGGAAGATTGGATAAAGATGAAGACAACAACCAAGGGAATGAAGATCAAAACAAAGAAGATTCCATCTTATCAGGTTGTTGGAAGAGGGAGCTTAAGCCCCCAATGGAGGCTTAAGCCCCCAAAAAGCACATTCAGCTCCTGCCTCTGCGCGCTTAAGCGCCCTCCAGCGCGCTTAAGCGCCCTAGAAACGTATTTAGCCTCTGCCTCTGCGCGCTTAAGCGCCCTCAAGCGCGCTTAAGCGCGCCACAAACAAGAATTTCCAGCACGAAGAGCGCGCTTAAGCGCCCTACAGCGCGCTTAAGCGCGCAACATGAAGAAAAGCCTACTGCCTTAGGCGGCTTAAGCGCCCAACGGGGGCTTAAGCGCCCAAGGAATATAGTTTGTTCCAAATTGGCATATTCTGCAAAAGGTGCGAATTCTACACCTTTAAAAAGGCATCTAAGGTTCAGAGTTAATCACTACTTCACACTGAAAAACACTTGGAGATCCTTGGAGTCTCGGATACATGCTTGGAAGCGGCGAAGACAGATCGGAGTCAGTGCATCACTGGAGCTGTTAAAGATTCACCAATCACCAATGGAGTTTGGGGAAGCTTTTATAGTTATTTTTATGTTTGATTTCACCATGTCTGGCTAGTTTCTCTGTAGTTAGGGATGATGGAACCTAATTAAATCATTATGTTATGAATTGATTGTTATGAATTCTTCTCTTTTTATATTTGAATAAATTCATCTGTGTTCATTGCTTTCTATGAGTTTGCTCCTTATGGAATGATCCTTGGGAATTGTATGGCAACAGGAATGTTGGTGCATGAACCTCTATCCGATGAATTTATCATAACCCTTGTGGTCTAGGAATAGGAATAGGAATAGACACAAGGTAGTTATGCAATCCTATGATCCTTAATTTTAATGCATGTCTTCTTGGGGAATAATCGGGGAACTAGAGTTCTTCCAAGTTTACATAGGTTAGGGTAACAAGGAATTGAGCCCTAAGTAACTTAGATAGGTTCGATTGGCAATACATTAAGAGCAGGTCCTTAACAAGTTGATTCATAACGTATTGAGGAGATTAGGAGAAGTCAGAACCCTGACTACGTTTATCTTCTTAGTTAATTTCATCATTTATTTTCCGTTATTCACTTTATATTCAGAACTTTAATTACATGTTATCAACTCTTTCAACATACAAACTACGTTACTTTCCTTTTTATTAGTTCAACTAAATTAATGATAGCGAGTCGGTGCTTGAGTTTAATCCTCGTGGGAACGATATCTTACTTATTCACTTTATTACTTGTACGATCGGTGCACTTGCCGAAAGTAGCAACAACTTTCAAAGAAATTTGAAAGTTTGTTTTTCATTTTGAATGAATGAATTCCCTCCTCCTCTCCAAAGGGTGCGCATAAATAGACATGTTCCTCACCTTAGGTTTCATTGGAAAACCAAGCCAACTCTCCTCCTCTATGCACCATTCTGTAGGGTAGCTCAGTACACCTTTCCAAACAGGATACCTAGCCTCCACCCTCACCACTTGTGCGCATAGCAAGCCTCATTGTGGTGTTCATCTGGTGGCTTTCAAGAAAGAGTTCTTGCATCATAGACGAACGGTGGTGTGGATCACCATTAGATGGTTTGAACCCTTCAAGCCTGACATCTCATCTCCCTGACTGATCAGGCCAAAACAAGGTAACATCATGCTGTCTTAAAGCATGAATCTATGAGTGCATGTATATTCCGCAGTAAAATTTTTGTTTTACACCTTACATGCATCGGCCTTCAAAGGCCAGTTTACTTTCATTTCCAGTATATGTGCATTTAACAAGTAAAACAAGAAGAGAACAATTCAGATGTGATATGTGATATGAATTTTAATTTTTTTTTACTATTCCATCACGCAATCGTCAGCAAAATTGTCATTGATACATGACAAGAGGAGGAATCTTGATATTGTCCGAAATAAATGGCATTGGCCTATGTCCTTCCAAAAGGTCACGGTAAAATGCATATTCTGCCTCATAGTCATGCAAACCAAGTTCAGCCCTCTGATTGGTATGATAGTGATGTTTAGCGGAAGCTGATTTCCCAAACCCAAACATACTAACATTTTCACATATTCCCAAAGCCAACATCACCGCTTGGAAACCAGAAGAATAATGAAAATAAACTTCATCATGGGCTGGGCCCCACTGTTCCAAACCCTTCCCCGTTTCCTCAAAAAACAGCTTCAAAGAATAGTACTTGACAATCCGAGCACACAACACATCGAACCGTGGATCAGTTACCAACAAAGGGGCTTTGAGGGAAGAATTGCACACAATGTAATCCATGAAATGTGCGGGTTGACAAATGTACATAACCGTTGCCACGTCATCTCCATAAGAGTTGCACAAACAACCCTTCCCCACGATTCTCGCACACGCGTGCAATACGTTGCTATTCACGAACGAAATGTTTGTTTTTGACCCAACCTTGTTCTCAAAACCTTCGACCCTCGCATTGTTCAACCGAATAACAACCTCGTGGGAATCAATAATCTTCCCATAATCTTTCTTCAACAAAATCCCACTGTTCCCAACAACAGCACACGAAGAGTATCTCTCATATGAACCCACCAACTCAATGGGATATTTCACTAAGCGTGTCAACTCTGACATAATATTGGGCTGAAACTGAAAACTCTTCTTTAAGGCCCAATCACGCAGAGCCTTTTCAAAATCAGGCAAATATCTTTGGAACAATGGAGAACGCAACGTTACGGGGACACGTCCCTGGTTGCCGAGGTTTGCATTCAAAAGCTGCTGGATTTCGTGTTTCCATTGTTCCTCAACGGTGTCAATCGCGGCGTATTTTAGCAGGGTCTCTAGTGTAGGAGGTTGGAGCTGGAAAATCACAATGCTTTGAAGTTCGGTCACGGCGGCCACGAAAACAACGAGGAGGAGGAAACCAAACAGTGGACGAAACGAACATTTCATTGGCAAGACAGAACAATTGTCTTCGGGAACCTTCGGCATCCGAAACAAAGGTAAGAAAGTGTTTGCAATGTTGAGGTTATAATTTAGTTGGTTTGGACTTTGGATTATGGTGCTGTTGTTAAAGGGCATCATTAATTAATAAGAAGGGGTAGTTTGACTTTGATGTTAGAGTTTTATAATTCTTATGTTAATTGAGAGTTGAAATTTTATCTTGTGGACATAAAAAGCATGTGTATCATGTGTTAGACAATATTATATGTAGCACGGAAATTAAAGAATGTGTAGAAAAGTTTGAATTTTCGTGTTGAATGAGAATTATAAAACCTTAATGTTAATGTGAAAGTGAGATACAGAGGTTGGTTGCATGTGGAGTAAGTCCCTTACAGGGGAGGTAGGGAGTGAGTGATTGGGTGGTTTGCAAGGATGTTGGGATACAGTCCGGGAATATTTGGAGTGGGTCCATGTGAGTTTAGATCCAACCTTTTTCTTGTACATGAATGCATGTCAAAGTCAAAAAATTAGATTTAGGAGAAATTCATTGGATTTTATTTCTAATGATGCAATTTTATTATTATTTTATCATTACTCGGCATCTGATTTCTGTTTTGAATATTTTCTAACCATATAAAGGGAGTTTAAGTGCTTAATTTAAACTTTAACTTATAATAAGAGTGGCAGTTTATTTTTCTTCTTACTACGCAATGTTAGAGGCAATGAGCATGCTGTTTCTATTTTGTCTCCTTTAATTTATTGGGACAGTGTCAAATATTTAATTAATCTCATGTTTTTCTTTTCCTACTTTTTCTTTTCTTTTCATTGAAATTATGTCATGTTGTTATTTAATATTTATAAACCGGGATAGGTTAATTTACCTGCAATCCCAACATCTTTAGAATGCAGCAAGGGGCAAGATCAATATCAGAATATTTCACTAGGCTAAAAACCTTATGGGACGAATTTGATAGCCTCTTAACATTCGCTCAATTGCTTTTGTGGGCATTGGTGCAAATACAAGCAACTAAAGAAAGGGATCATGTAATCCGTTTATTGAGAGGACTCAACGAAAGATATGCACAAACAAGATCCCAAATAATGCTTATGCAATCTTTGCCTGGTATGAATCAAGTTTTCTCTCTGATTATTCAGCAAGAACGCCAATTGAATGTAGACTGTTCTGTATGAACATTAGTATGGTTATTGTATGGTTCTAATCTGTCCTTTTCTTAATTATGGTCTTTAGTATATATAGCCCTTCCATAGGTGGTTATTGTGATCGTGGGTAGTTAAGGAACCTCATCATCTAATCGACCCTTCCATAGGTGATTATTGTCAACATGGGTAGTTAAGGAACCCCATCATGTAATCGTGGTAGGGCCCACTTTAGCTTATCATATTTTGGCCGGCTTCTCTTTCAAGTAAAACCCCCTCCGAGTTCTATCAGCTCTTCTCCTTGACTATCGATACCCGGATGTATAAACCCGAAACATAGACAATGTTGAAAGTGAGGCTAATTAGACTTTGCTGTATGTTACTACTCATCAATATGCAGGAGGAGGTGGTCAATTTACAAGAGGAAGAGGTCGCAACTTTGCTGGAAGAGGACGTGGAAACTGGAAACGCTGCCAAGATTTGCACTCACTGTAGCAGAACCAATCATATCATAGATACTTGTTACATGAAACAAGGTGGTCCTCTCACAATTAACATAACCAATGGGGCCCGCTGGATGTTACGGGGCAAGCTTTGTTTGTTATTTAGTATTACGAAACGAGAGAGGAGGAGTCGGAGGCAGTTTTTTGGGTCAACAACATTCTCAGTGATCAAACAATGGGAAGAAGATGAAATGGGAGGATTAGACAACTAAGCAACGTTCACATTACACTGCTATCAATTGAACGCGTCCTAGAGTCAAAGGGATTCTTCATTATGTGCATTTGGGTGATATTTGGTACAAGATTATTGTTTGGCGAGTGTAGTTTATTGAATAGGACGGCTTAATGAGTTAAATATTATATAATGAGTGTTTCATACTTCTATGAAAGCTGACATCCGCAGACCGCAATGACCCATTCTGGTTATCCACTTTGGAGTGGCTTTCATCACTTTGACCTTCTTAATATAGATAACCCTTTTCCGTATTGAGCACCCTCACATTGGCTTACCCTCGATAAAAGCACTAATTGGTATAATTTAAATAATCTATTACTTAAAGAAGAAAGGACAACATATTTTTAAAAATGTAGAAGGGTAAAGTGTGTGTCATTTTATAGGAGGTAAAGTTATGTCATTTTAAGAGAGAGAAAAAGATAGATAAAGAATGAGAGAGAGAGTTGACAAAAAAAATAAAAGTGTGGATCACACCTCTCTACGAAAGTGAAAGGATATAAGTTGTGTCATTTAACAATATAAACACTTTTTCCAATGTAAAAACACTAAATATATGTACTGTTTATGTTTTTCTTTTATTCCTTAACGCTGAGTATATGACACTGATGCTACAATGCATACACAAAATTGTTTTTTGTTTTGATAACAATACACAAAATTCTTTAAATAACCTATGTATTACACGGATTATAAACTAGTTGGGCAATTCAAAAAAATAAAAAATAAAAATTGTTGGGCTAAGAATTACGTGTATTAACCACCCGTGTAAGGAAAGAAGATAAAGATGATCTTTACTTTATTGTTGTTAAACTTTTGAGAGACTGATGAAAAGGATCCATGCCACTGCCTTTTCTTTTCTTTTCTTTTTTTCCCTAGTATTGCAGTTTGTATATTGAATTAAAATTGACAAAATGTATAGTAAGAAGAACATTCGTCCCTGGTTTCTGGTAGTTGTTATAAATTAAATGCACAAACAGATTGATTGTTTCGATATGCATTATAAAATCCAGATGGTGTTCCTGCTATCTTGTTGTAATTGAAGAAATCAATCCCATTTCTCTACTCTTGCAAATCACATTACACACATATTACAACAAACAAACAGGTTGGCTACTCTTTGCTCCTACTTATTCTAAATGCCCGTTTCATTTCTTAATTGCAATTGTTTTTTATTCTGGTATATTCAAATTCAAATTCTCGAAGGGCCGGCTTGACTCAGAGGTAAGCTTGCTTGCCGTGGTGTGTCAGGTCGCGGGTTCGAATCAGTCTCTCTGCAAAAAGCAGGGGAAAGACTGCCTAGAGTATTCCCTTCCCCAGACACTCACGAAATGGGTATTTGAACTGGGTCGACCCTTTATATTCAAATTCTCAGTTATTTGATAAAAGGCATGATTAACATGATGGCAGCCAAAAGAATAAAATATTTTGTAAACCACCACATGATAATGCGCCTTTTGTCTTTTCTTTTTAGCATTATGTTCTGTGCCCAAATTTACTAATGAAGCTCTTCATGGAGTTTTCATGATTAAAATTTACATTGTCCCATATTCTCCATATAATGACCCCAAATGATAAATCTTAATTAGGGGTTTAATTTACGGATTCAAATGCCATAATTAGATTCAGTGAGTGATTCTGATTATTTTGACTGTAATCATGACTATGTTATGAACAGTGCGTTCTGCCAGAGAATTCGCAGTCTTGTGAACTAACCGGTAGAGCTTAAATAAGCAAAGTAATTTTAGAGACATAATTTGACAATTCTGACGACAAATATGAGTTCAGAATGAAAAATTGTATAGTCTGGCACTTTCCATGAAAATCTCATGAATAGTGTTTCTACCGGGTATTTTGTACTGCTGTTTAAGCAACCGGTAGAGTCCAAAAAAAAATTGATTGACGAAATGAGAATAATAAAGTCCAATATATGCCAAGCAAGTCAATATAGGCCCAGGAAAATAATAAGTTTATAAGTGTTAAGTTTCAAAAGTAAATAAAATACAGTTAATGGTTCACAGTGCATTTCGTCAAAAACGGTGTAGAAACCATACTGTGAATTATGAATATTGTTCCTTAGGAAATAAAAAATTAATGTAAATTATTTTAGAAAAATAAAAATATGTACGTAGCTTTAAGTTGGTTCCGGGGCAATTTAAGTAAAAATACGCGAAAGAAAAACAACCGGTAAAAAGAGCCACCTATACATACATGTCCCACCCACTTAGTGAGCACTATTCACTCACAAAATCTCTCTTCTCTCTCTTCATGCCCGTGGAAGAGCCAAGGAAAAGGGGGGGTTTAGGGTTTTTTTTTGGTTTTGTTGATTCTCTTTGAATCTTCCACCAAATCCAATGATCCACCACATGAAATTGCTTGTAAACCACCCAATGAACCCATTCCACCCATCAATTTGAGCTATTGTTGAGTGTGTGAAGAGTTCTTCCTCCCCCCATTTTCGAGTTACTATTCATTGGAGGAAAAAAAGTGAGTTTTTGATGGAGCTTTGCTTGGAGGTTGCTCTCTAGGCTTTGTACAAGTGTTTAGAGGTAAGAAACCTTTATTTCTATGGCTTCACTTTGATGATTTGAGTCATGAAAATTGTGAGCATGTGTTGGGTGAGAAATAAATTAGTTAAAATTTAATTGATGATGGATTCTTGATGTTTTGTATATAGAAATGAAAAAAATAAGCATGATTATGTATGTAACAAATTGGAGAAAAATCCTATGCTTTCTCCCTTTATGGTTCGTTCATATAGGATTATGGAGGATTCATTGTGCAAAAAAAAAAATTAAATGATATGGATTGTGAAGTTGTTATGTATGTAAAAGTTACAAAAATTAAGTGAAGCAAATGAATAAATAAAAAGAAATGAACCCTTGGAGATCCTTTATGAATTCGGACCTTAGCATGATTTAGGATGGTTTAAGGATAAATTAAGTTATATTTATTTTGATAAAATGTGGAGGCTCCAATGAATGAAATTGTCTAGTTGATGAAGTGAGTTAGTTGGAAAAATGATAAAAATAATGTGGCCTCCCTATATGCATGCCACGGCCTTGAGAGAAAGAATAGGCCAAAGGATGTGTTTTGAATTGCTAAATAGAACGTAGGGAACAAATGAGGTTCTAGGAACTATTGGTTTTGGTTAAATAAACCCAATGAAAGTCCTAGCCTTCTTAGTTTGGCTTCGGCCAATTAAGGTCTTTGGGGCTAGAGAGCAATAGAAAAATTGTAATAAATGTCTAATAAAAGGATTTATAGAATTATGGGCATGACTTGCGTATTGGCATGGTATTGGCAAAATCGTAAAAAAATGAAAATAAGCGATATAATGTATACCTTATGTAAGGAACATGGCATAGGATCATTTTATTGATTTTGTTGTGGGTTCTTCTCTAGGTGTGCCTAGGGATTGAAAAAGAATTGGAATCTCATTGAAGTGATATAAGTAACTTGTACCACAAGTAAGCGGAGTGATAAAGCTTCAAGAGGTAAGCTCTATGTTTAAGGAGTCTTTTCCTACTTGAGTGCTCCACCATAGTTAGTAGACTATGGTTGGACTATATGACTGTGTAGACACTCTGTATAGGTGCATTCATATAGAGATATTTGATGATATGATATGATATGACATGATATGATATGATATGATAAGACTGGTTCTGATATGATTTCTGTATTGACTTTTGGTACACGGATGTCTTCTTGGGTTTTGCCTGAGATTGACAGTGTACACCTCTGAGTTACTCTATTTCCGTTTGGGGCCATCCCTTGGAAATGATGGCGCACGTCTCTGTTATGATATGATTATATGTTCTGCTCAGTTATGATATCTGCTATATGTTGTATCTGTATACTCTGTATCTGACTTTCATGCAGGAGTGAGCCAGGGGTATGGAGAATTCTCTATAAACCTGGAGCTTATTGAGATTTGTAATCTCACCCCTCTTTGGGGACATGATTTCAGGTTCCCAGACTGCCGGTGAACCCTCAGCAGGCAGAGACGCGGCACGTGGCTGAGACGTTCGACTGATCGAATTTTGAGTGGCTGTAGGCTACTACCTTTTTTGGAGTGTGTTGATGTAGTTTAGATTTCAGTTATTTTGGGGATCATTATGTCTGATCTTTCACTCTGTATATGGCCTGTATATGTTCTGTACATGTTCTTCAGTTTGATGCATGTACATTTTTGTATTCAGGCATGTTGATATGATTATGTAGTATTCAGTTATGCTTATGTCTTGGATTGCATGCTGTTAAATTAGTGGCACGGAGCCAAGTTTTGCATGCGCCCATGGATGGGTATCTGATTATAATTGCATGACTGGTACTTCTGGATATAAATATTGTTGAAACTGTCTATCAGGAACTCTTAGGAGTGGGATTGGAAAATCCCCAGTTGTCCGATTTATAGAGGTTACTCTGTCCGATTCCCGATTACGCTGAATAAGAATGTAAAAAGAAAAAGAAAAAAAAAAGTTAGCTCGTATTTTCGTATGATAAGTCTTCCGCTGTTTCTGTTGTATCATATGTATGTTAATTGAACCGGCTCGAGACGGGGATGTTACATTTATGGTATCAGAGCAGTTTCTCTAGGAGAGCCTATGAAATATTGCATGAACTGTTCGGGTCATTATGTTCTTGAGTCTTTTCTTGGAGTCTTATGATATGCATGTCTGATCACTGAGTGTGAGCGTAGCTAACTCATTCCTTTGTGTGAAATATGCAGAATTATGGTTCGTCCAAGAAGGACTCCGGATCCTCCGAGTGACCCGACAGATCCAATTTTGGCAGATCTAGCCAGGCCCCGAGTAAATCAGCGGGGTGTTACTTCCCAGCCAGATCCAATTATAATGGCCTTAACTGAAATGCAGCAAAATATGGCTGCAGCTAGGCAGCGAGATCTGGAAGTAATGATGAAAGCAAATCAAGATCTGATAGAGGCTAATAGGTTGGCCAATCAACAGATGATGGAAGCTAGCCGTGCTGCGAATATTGAAATGATGAGGTTACTCCTTGCGGAGGTGAGGGCGGGTGGACAAGGTCCACAACAGCAGCCACAGCCACAGCCACAGCCACCGCCTATTCCTCCTCCCCATAATCCCATTGTCGTGGAGGGGGAAGGAAACAATGAAGAGTCTAGTCACAGGGGTGGTGTGGCACAGCCAGTGAATAACAGAGAACAAAGAGAAAGAATGCTTAATGCCTTCCGGAAACATGCACCACCAAATT
>JAVKPL010000046.1:0-14115 GCA_032173675.1 Gastrolobium villosum | reverse complement strand
GTATTAAATGATTATTTTGAAAATATTTTTTTTCTTCATTAAATAATGTTTCTTTTTGTTTCTGAAATTTAATGACTACTTTTAAAAATTTATTTCTCTGTTTGAAATAGTTTTTGAACATTTTCTTCCTTCATTTAATTTAAATGCTTATATATTTTCTTCCTTCATTTTTTCGGTTTTACAGGATACGATACATCGACACTTCAAAAAACTTGACATGTTGTGTCCGACACTTCTTGACACTAAAAAAAAGTTTAAAAATTGTATTATGTTGCGTTTTTAGTTCCAACTTGCAACTATTAGATTCATTGGATAATGGTTACCATTCTATTGAGTTCAATATAAATATTTGGGATATCATATGTTTCTTGCAAAATTGATGGGTATTATAAGTTTAGCTTAATTTTTTTTTAAATTATTGAATACTAAATATAATATACAATACATAAATTAAAAATATTATTTAATATCAAAACATGACTTAACGTGTTGAAATCTTACAATTTTTAGAAGTAACGTATTATCTACCGTATCTCAAGTCCTATGTCGATCTAAGCGTACAGGTCTTAAGTGTTCATTGAATTTGATTGGTTAGATAACACAATTTATTGAGGAGAGAGAATAAAAAATAAAATCTTAAATAAAAAGAGAATAGAATAAATGAAACAATATTAAATTAATATGTATATCTAATTAAAGCCTCGCTTATATATAATATTATATATAAGCGAGGCTTTAATTAGATATACATATTAATTTAATATTGTTTCATTAATGTATCCATTTTTCAAATAATTTCACATATATTTTTTAGTTTTGTTGTTACATATATTCTTAATTATATATGTAAGGAATAAAATTCAAGTGAATTCCTTTCTTAAACTAAATGAATAATTACATTCATTTTAAGATCTCAAAATCCATAAAGCCTTTAATATTTTTCCTTTTTGAATAATCCCAAAGACTTATTTGCTAAACGATAATAGATGGAAGATATTAAATGCTTTCAGCCGAATAAGGAAGGTATTGAATGATTAATTTTAAAATATTATATTTATGCAATATTAAATAATCTTTCTTTACGTTTCTGAAATTTAATACTGCTTTGAAGAGTTTTCTTTGACAATTTAATATTTTATTATTCTTTACTCCCTACATTTAATTACACGTATATTTATTATGCATAGAATATTCAATATATATAGATGCTTAAGATCGGTCATACTCCTCCTGTCTTTGAGTATTGATATAGAAAGAAGCTGCGAGCCATGCCTTATATGAAGAAAAACGATCACTTCGTGTAAGAAGAGAATTTTGTTTACTCCATTATAATTGTGTGAAGTGTTTTTAATTTTGAATTATAACTCTTTCTTATTTTATTTTTTGACTATTTCTCCCTTTTCAGGTGGATCAACACAGGAATTAAAAGGCGGTATGTTCAAAAAAAAAATTTATCTTCTTTTATGTGACATAATGAAAACTCTAATTTATGAAAACAAATTATAGATTGAAGCAAAGTAAAACTCTCACCGCTCTGACGAAGAAAGTTGAATCGATGGAGGTAATTTTGTTTATCATCAATGCTATGTTTGTGTGGGTAGGCAACAAAGTTTCTTTCATATCTAATAATCTATGTTGTTTGAGAGTTTTTCTATGCAGGCTCAGTTAGCCTTTGTTTTTGTACTATTTGAAGTTGTTAAGGAGCAAATTCAAGCATTGCAAATTGGTCAACGAAAACTAATATTTAAAACGATCGTAGCTGAAAGGAAAAACCAAATTCTAGAAGGTTTTCCCATTCTTATGATTTTTTCTATTGCTCTCCTCTTATGTCTTATTTAACATTATGGGGCCGCGTGTGATGGTTTAAGCCATAAATAAATTAAGGGTTTAGAGTGTGTCATTTAAAAGGACATAAGTTGTGTCTTTTTAGTGACTTACACAGAGTATGACAACCGGTCATACGTTGTGTAATTCTGAGATGGTCATACTCTGTGTAATTATGAAAAATTGCTCTTTTTTTCACTTACACGTCAGCGATGTGACTGAGGAGAGAGAAAAAAAGAAACTTTTCAGATTTCACTTTGTGTAAATCATCTAAAATATTGTGTCCTTTTAAATGATACTTCTTTTTTCCATAGATTAACAGTGATCTATTTCTCATTTTTTATCCTAATTCTCTCCCTCTTTTTCTCTCATCGGTGTTGATTTGGTTATGGATAATTTGGATCATTATCACATGGTCATGTTAAATAAGACACAAGAGAATCTATTTCCTCACTTTCGCTTGTATTTCTATGCATGTTTCATCTATATCTATAAAAGAGTTCAACTTGTGCTATTTTTTTTTTTTTTCAGTTGAAGGTATAAAATTGAAGGCAGAAGTGAAAAGGCTGATCGAACTTCAAAACAAAAAACAGCATGAAGAACAGGAAATGAAGCCTAATGATGCTGCTGTTTCTCAACAAGAAGCAGTTCATAAGGACTCATATCCTTCTGATGTGGGACAAAGGGTTGATGACAACCCACATCAAGGTTAAAACAATAATTCACAGTATTTAATTTTCAATTTTTTATAGTATTTAGTTTCGGTTTATAATTACTAGTTCTCGTTTTGGTTTGAAGCAGCTTAAAATGGACCAAGATGAGTCATCAATTTGGGCCAGAGACATTACTTTCAACCAATAATTTGTGGGATGAACGAGGTGCAGGACTGTATTTCAATGAAATGGACAAATACCCATAATCAATTAGGGTTTATATGTTTGTGGTCTTTTAATAGCATCCTTTTGTTCATTTCCATATATTATCAGTTGATTTAATAAAATGCCCAAATTTAAAGTTTTAGATTAAATTTGCTATCAATTTATGATTTTGATATATATTAGCTTATTATTGTGTTTGTGTGTGCATGATTTAGGAGGACATCTACTAAATCTTAAACTATCTCGTTTATTCACTTATTTTTGGTGCAAACAATCAATAATATAATCTTTTATTGTTTTTTTTTTTTGAGAATATGTTTTTTGTAGAGAATATATAATCTTTTATTGTATGGTAAGAGTATCATAACAAATCTTCACGTCAGCTTAAATTAAATATATCCCCAATTGATCTTTAACACCGTTGTTAAATTAATCGCGATATAAGATCCTATGATTTTCTGAACCTAACCAATTGATTCCCACATAGAATCGGTCTGAATCAAGATCGTACAAGATCAATAAGCAAGAGCGTAAACACAGTGGGTGTAATAATCTTAGAAGAAAAACTGATTTTAGTAAGGGTTATATATTAGTCTAAGTTTGAACTCGAATAGGAGGCATGCCTTGTAAACAATTAAGATAATCTCTTTGGGTTGCCAATAATTTTTAAAAAAAATGGTGATTGTTGACTAAAATATGGGTACTCTTTAGTTATTTTAATTTATTCTATTCAAACTACTCTTTCAAAAAATCTTTCAAGGTACAAATCCAAACGACAATCCCTTCTTGAATGTTTGTACTAAAAAATAACCAAAAGTTAGCATGAACCGTGTAAAAATAAAAAATGACACGTAAGTTTATCGTGGTTCAGCCATTTTGGCCTACATCCACACTCATGAATTTTCTCCCCCTATCAATGATGATCAAGGAGGGGGGTTCCCTTTAATATAAATAGGAGATGATACAATGAAAAATATAATCAAGGATATCAAGTAATTTGTTGCTCTTTTTATGAGATATATTTGATGCATAATTACAATCAATCTGATTCCCTGATTTGTCTCCACTAATATCTCCAACACTCCCCCTCCAAGTTGATGCGAAGATGTCAATCAAGCTCAGCTTGGTAATGATAATTTGAAAAGAGTTCTTAGGAAGGGCCTTAGTCAACAGATCTGCTAATTGGTCTTCACTTCGGATATAAGGTGTCTTCACTTCGGTTTGTAAAATTCATCAGTGTGGATGTAGGCCAAAATGGCTGAACCACGATAAACTTATGTGTCATCAATCTGATTCCCTGATTTGTCTCCACTAATATCTCCAACACTCTCCATCCAAGCTGATGCGAAAATGTCAATCAAGCCCAACTTGGTAATGATATTTTGAAAAGAGTTCTTAGGAAGGGCCTTAGTCAACAGATCTGCTAATTGGTCTTCACTTCGGATATAAGGTGTCTTCACTTCAGTTTGTAAAATTCATCAGTGTGGATGTAGGCCAAAATAGCTGAACCACGATAAACTTATGTGTCATCAATCCGATTCCCTGATTTGTCTCCACTAATATCTCCAACACTCCCCATCCAAGCTGATGCGAAAATGTCAATCAAGCCCAGCTTGGTAATGATAATTTGAAAAGAGTTCTTAGGAAGGGCCTTAGTCAACAGATCTGCTAATTGGTCTTCACTTCGGATATAAGGTGTCTTCACTTCAGTTTGTAAAATTCATCAGTGTGGATGTAGGCCAAAATGGCTGAACCACGATAAACTTATGCGTCATTTTCTGTTTTTTATAAACCGAGATGAATAATGAGAAAAGAAATCACTTTATAACCGTATATCCGCCAACCAGATTGCAAAGAAATTAACAACAAGAATAGGAGCGTAAGGATAATTTAAGAGGTAGAGCGTACGGTAACTTATAACATAAACTTTTATTGTACGGTAAGCTTACCATAAAAAAAATTTTTCAAGTCAGCTAATTAAAAAGGGAATCGATACTCTGATACAATATTTAACATAATAAAGTCATGTGAAAGAATGAAATAATCGGTTTATGTTAAATAATATAGGAGAAAATTTATCTTCAATTAAAATTAAATATATCCCAAGTTGATCCTTGGATTTTGGTATACAAGTAATAAGTAATTACATATTAATTTCTGTTTTGCTTCTCTCTTTCTCTTCACGTTCTTTCTTGGAGTTTATTAATGAAGATTCCTTCTTTCCATGGCTTAGACCCTTTTAAATGGATTTCCAAGAGAAAGATGTTTTTTCAAATCTAAAGTGCCTGAAGAACTCAAGTTCCATTTAATGGGACTACGTACGTATGTAAGATCTAGCATTGGCGTGGTATCAATGGTGGTATATATAGCAAAGGTGTTGGATCAAGTTGGACCCTCAAGTTGATTGTGAAAGCAAAACAATAAAATACAAGATGAGAGAGATAGAGAAGAATACAGTCGATTTGTTTAACGTATGAAAATCTTCTCCAATGTGAAGAAGTAAAAATCCACGGGACACTAGTACTCCAGAATCAAACTTCCACTGTGAAAATAATGAGTTACAATAGTCAAACTTCCCTAGTCTTTCACTAGAGATACAATCAAACTTCATATACAGTGGTGGTAATCTCAGACTTCCCTAAAAAGGTATCTTAGTTCAAACTTCTCTCTAGAGGTAATCAAAATTATTTTTTCATATCACTAAACCTCACATGCTATAAGCTTATATAGGGGAGGGAGATGATTCTAGATTTTCAATTATTGAGAGACATTTAACCACTCAAAGGATGTGTCCCTTGAGCCTTGCACCAAAATGGAGAGTTCCAACCTCTTGGGACTTGAACCAAGCATTGAAGAAGGAACAACTCCGAACAAAATGTACCATCAACAACTGATACTTCTCTCAAGATTTAAAACAACATTTTGGTGTCTTTTTATATACGGAGTTTACTAGGTACTATTGAAATTATCTCTAACAAGTCTCTTAGTTATTGGGTCACTCTTAAGCCTAATATACAATTATTATTATTTTTTGGTGAGGGGCCTAATATACAATCTATTAGTGAAGATAGAAAATGATGACACAACATACTCACACAAATGTCCCAATTGGGGTTTCTATATAATGAAGTGTTGCGATCTCGGCAAGTGCACCGATCGTTCCAAGTAATAAAGTGATAAGAAAGTATCGTCTCCACAGGGATTGATGAACAATTACTACTATAACCAGTCCTCTTAAGTTAGATAAATCGATTGATTGTTGACAAATAATTGCAATTTAATTTAAATGACAATAAAAGTAAAAGAATTGTTTTTGTATTTTTCTGGAAAAGACTTAAAATAGATGAAGAAATGTTTTTGTAGAAAAAGTAATGAAGAAGACTGTAGCCAGGGTACATTCACCAATTGCTCCCAATTTTACTTCGGATTGATTCATAAAACCTATTGAAATTAACAACTCAGACAAATTATCATCTTTTAGAAATAATTAGTTAGATCCCAATCCCTTGGCGATCTAACCCTTTACTTCAATTGGAACCCTAATCCCTTAGTAGTTCCGCCTGAAAATAAGCATTATGTAGATAAATCCCACGACTGCAATCCATACAAGTCTATCCCTAGAACATGCATAGAGAGTCATCTTTATCTCCTTTCAGGATCAAGTATTCCAACATCCCTATTGTGAATCCTGATCCCCAGAATATTATTCCCTATTAGGTTGATCAGATCTAACAGAAATAATATCAATGCGCTCAAGATAAAAGATGAAATATATTAATTCAATACATAGAATGATTCAATCCTTGTAGCAATTGTTTACAAAAGGATCATGCCCCTGACTACAGAAATAGATCTAGCCAATCAACATCATGATCGCTGATCTGATTTCAACATGAACTGAAAATAAAAATAGAAGAAGAAGATTACAAGAATGGAACGACGAACGCGAAGAACGCCCTCCTCCTTCAGCCGGATCTGCTCCTTCTAGGTCTTGTGGTGTATTCTGATGTCTATCTTCAGAGGTTGAGTCTCCTTTTATAAGAGAGATTCTGACCTAATTTGCATTTTTGAATCTTCTCACTTTCGCGCCTCCCACGCTCAGAGCGCCACTCCCGCGCTCAGGGCGTGGGAGTTACTGCCACTTTTTCACTTCCCGCGCTCACAGCGCCATCCCCGCGCTGTGAGCGCGGTTCCTTCTGTCCATTTTTGCCTTCTCGCGCTCTCAGCGCCACTCCCGCGCTGAGAGCGTGGGAACCTAGGTCTTTTTGATATGTTTTTGCCTCCTTTTGTTCATCTTCTTTGATATTCAGACTTTGGATATTTTTACTCTTTTTCTCTGCTTTTCTTGCATTGATTGAGTCATTTTCTTCCTCTTTTTGCCTTGTAATTTCCTATATGCTGACCGCATATCAAATAATTCCCAGATTTGAACTTTGCTGTCCCTAGCAATGTATAAGACTAAATCCAGGAAACAGATTAATCCAACATAACACTGTACAGCCAACAGATCATCTTACTAAGTATGCTTGAATCAATGTGAAGAATTTTTAATAATGCCTTTCATGAAAAGATTAGAATCTAATTTGCACATCCCTCACCCAGATAATCAAATAACGCTCAATACTCAAGTGTTTGGGGGAATGACAATTACTCCAGCTATCACTGTAACAACATTATCATAAAACTTGCTCATATTCTCAAGTACCTAAAGATGAGGAACATTAATACATGCAAAATTGATCAAAAGGACATCACAGGTTGTAACTTGGCCAGGCTAAAGGGTGGAATTTTTCTGGATAGTAGCTCAAGTAACAATGAGATTGAAAATTTGATAGTTTTTCATTTAACACATTCAACTCATTTGTTTTGCTCCACTAATGTTCCCACAGAATTTCGGGAATTCCTTCCGCCATATTTCCTTTTATTCACCTTTTTCTTTTCCTTTTTAAAGACACAATTCAGTCACCTTCTTTATCTTGACCTCTGTGGAGCTCACCTTAATTTCTTTCCTACACATCAGGGATTCAACCTCTTTTTAAGGTAAGAATATGTCTACTCAACAGGGGTTTATGAACAAAAAGGTTCAGGCCCAAAGGGTTAATACTGGAAGAATTCACATAGGTGATTTATTTGGCCGTGGCTACAAAAGAAAATCTGCCTTCATCATTTCAATCTATGCATGTATTTCAGAGAAACAAAGCAAGTTCTAGAATGCTATCACAGTGATATCTCTCAAAATAAATTCAGTGTTTGGGCCCAAAAACTCACTAGCTATGATGTTAAACTAGATTTCCAAACTAATCATTCAGGCATTTATTAACTATTCAAGCTTAGCAATTCAGACATACTAGTTGACAAAATTTGGCTATACAATATCATGCTAGCAATTTGTATATCCAGAATTTAATCAAACATAACTGAACCTGAGAATTTCCTTTTCAATACAAGACTTCTTTTTTTTTTCATGGTGTAGTTCCACCATATTCATCAATCTTGCAATCTTGCATGCAGCATGTATGCCATAATTCCCAGATTTGAATGTTGCTGTCCTCAGCAACAAACTAATCTAAGACATAGCTTAAGCTGCCAGATGTAGGACACACAGAGTTGTTAATATCCAAAGCATAATATGCAAGAAATTAGAACCCAATATAAAGTGCCATCAACCTTAACTTTGTTCAACCTTAAAAACAAAATATAAAACTAAATTGTTCCAAGAAATTTAAAACAAAATGCAGTAAATGGGAACGGAGGAACAAGATCAAAAGCCATCCATAAATTCATCATCTGTAAAATCGCCTAGAATGTCATCATCTGCAGTGTTGGAAGGCATAGATGGGCCTGCTTGTGTAGCAGGGGGAACTTGACCCATTAATCCAGCCGTGTCAATTCCCCTATCCAGGCATAGTCGCTCCAACATGCTCATCATATAGTTGTTCTGAACCAGCAACTGTTGGAGCATCTCAGAATCAGTAGATGTGGATGGTGCGGATACTGGGACAGGTGGTGGAACAGCACCGCCAGATGCTTTCCAGATTGCTTGTCGTCGGGACTCCTTCTGCATGTCATTATATGCACGCTGTGTTAGTTCTGCTTTGGGCTTGACATCCCTGGGCTCATCATCTGGGATTTCTACCCCTGCCTTGATGCATAGCTGCTCAATGAGAGAGCAATGAGCCAGACTAAAGTCTAACCGACCATAAGTAATCATGTGAGCTATCCTATCAGACAGAATAGCCCCAATATGGAGGTTGTGATTTCCCAGCAGAGTATACAGCAGGACTGCCCTTTCTACATTAACATCACTGAGATTTGTAGAAGCCATGATGGTTGAGTTGATGAATGAGTGCCAGAAGATTGCCTCTTCATTGAGATCAAGCCTATCCAATTTTTCTGGCACGGCTGGCTGGCCTTGCTTGGGCTTCCATGCAGCTTTGGGTTGAGCGATTCCTTCCCGGATAGTGGTAGCCAAAACTGGCATTTCTTCTCTGTATAAACCGTCAACCGGCTGCATCTTGTGGAAGGTGTCAGTGAAAAAGCAGGATTGGGTTGCTTCCCAGGAGGTGTTCAACAACCTCTCAATTTGGAAAGCGGTAAAAGAAACTTCCTTCCCCCTGACCCAGGTCTTTCTGGTCCTGTCTACTGTGTCCTTATCAGCATTGGCACAGAACTCTCGCAATATGGTGCTGCAGCTTGTCTGTGGAAGTTGGATCAATTTTTGCCATTTCCTTCTTTCAATTGTCAGGACGACTGGACAGTCATCCGCCAGAAAACTGCTGATTCTTCGTTCTGGTATAATCTTCTTTTTCAAAAACCAGTTGTGGTACCAGTCTTGGTTTGCTGGGGAAAGAAACCGGTGTGCGTCAAAATCAATCAGAGCAGGGGCTCTTTGCCTTTTGTTGCCAGCTGTACCTGGGGTTTTTTTAGCGGCCCTTTTTTCCTGCACTCAGAAAAGTTCCACCACGGATAGCATACAAATATGGACACCAGAATATTAGTCATGCAATGACAATTCCCAGATTTATTTTATGCAAACCATAGTGCATCATTGGATGCAGCCCTAACATGCCATTATCGTACATACCATTAATCATGCAAACCGCCATGCCAGTAATGATAATCATGGTATGAATATGAAAAATGGGATTGCAACAGTGACATATGTAAAATCATGGAAAAAAAAAATACGCATGCATTTCTATTAAATTTAACATATGGCATTTTGTTCCATATGTTAAATTTAATAGAAATGCATGCTACGTATTTTTTTTCCATTTGATTGTTGACATATGTCACTGTTGCATGATTTTTCATATTCATACCATGAATGACATGTACTGGCATAGTGTTTGCATGATTAATGGTATGTAATATAATGCATGATGGTTTGCATAAAACCTAATGGTCTGACTAATATTCTTGGAATTGTCATGCTGGAGGATTTTTAATGGTGTGCCATATTTGTATGCTATCCGTGGTGGAACTTTTCTGAATGCAGGAAAAAATGGACGCTATAAAAACCCCAGGTGCAGCTGGCACCAAAAGGCCAAGAGCCCCTGCTCTGATTGATTTTGACGCACACCGGTTTCTTTCTCCAGCAAACCAAGACCGGTACCACAACTGGTTTTTGAAAAAGAAGATTATACCAGAACGAAGAATCAGCAGTTTCCTGGCTGAGGACTGTCCAGTCGTCCTGACGATTGAAAGAAGGAAATGGCAAAAATTGATCCAACTTCCACAGACAAGCTGCAGCACCATATTGCGAGAGTTCTGTGCCAATGCTGATAAGGACACAGTAGACAGGACAAGAAAGACCTGGGTCAGGGGGAAGGAAGTTTCTTTTACCGCTTTCCAGATTGAGAGGTTGCTGAACACCTCATGGGAAGCAACCCAATCCTGTTTTTTCACTGACACCTTCAACAGGATGCAGCCGGTTGACGGGTTATATAGAGAAGAAATGCCAGCTTTGGCTACCACAATCCGGGAAGGAATCGCCCAACCCAGAGCTGCATGGAAGCCCAAGCAAGGCCAGCCAGCCGTGCCAGAAAAATTGGATAGGCTTGATCTCAATGAAGAGGCAATCTTCTGGCACTCATTCATCAACTCAACCATCATGGCTTCTACAAATCTCAGTGATGTCAATGTAGAAAGGGCAGTACTGCTGTATACTCTGCTGGGAAATCACAACCTCCATATTGGGGCTATTCTGTCTGATAGGATAGCTCACATGATTACTCATGGTCGGTTAGATTTTAGTCTGGCTCATTGCTCTCTCATTGAGCAGCTATGCATTAGGCAGGAGTCGAGATCCCAGATGATGAGCCCAGGGATGTCAAGCCCAAAGCGGAATTAACACAGCGTGCGTATAATGACATGCAGAAGGAATCCCGAAGACAAGCAATCTGGAAAGCATCTGGCGGTGCTGTTCCACCACCTGCCCCAGTATCCGCACCATCCACATCTACTGATTCTGAGATGCTCCAACAGTTGCTGGTTCAGAACAACTATATGATGAGCATGTTGGAGCGACTATGACTGGTTTGGGGAATTGACACGGCTGGATTAATGGGTCAAGTTCCCCCTGCTACACAAGCAGGCCCATCTATGCCTTCCAACACTGAAGATGATGACATTCTGGGTGATTTTGCAGATGATGAATTTATGGATGGCTTTTGATCTTGTTCCTCCATTCCCATTTACTGCATTTTGTTTTAAATTTCTTGGAACAATTTAGTTTTATATTTTGTTTTTAAGGTTGAACAAAGTTAAGGTTGAGGGCACTTTATATTGGGTTCTAAATTCTTGCATATTATGCTTTGGATATTAACAACTCTGTGTGTGCTACATCTGGCAGCTTAAGCTATGTCTTAGATTAGTTTGTTGCTGAGGACAGCAACATTCAAATCTGGGAATTATGGCATACATGCTGCATGCAAGATTGCAAGATTGATGAATATGGTGGAACTACACCATGAAAAAAAAGAAGTCTTGTATTGAAAAGGAAATTCTCAGGTTCAGTCATGTTTTATTAAATTCTGGATATACAAATTGCTAGCATGATATTGTATAGCCAAATTTTGTCAACTAGTATATTGAATTGCTAAGCTTGAATGGTTAATAAATGCCTAAATGATTAGTTTGGAAATCTAGTTTAACATCATAGCTAGTAAGTTTTTGGGCCCAAACACTGAATTTATTTTGAGAGATATCACTGTGATAGCATTCTAGAACTTGCTTTGTTTCTCTGAAATACATGCATAGATTGAAATGATGAAGGCAGATTTTCTTTTGTAGCCACGGCCAAATAAATCACCTATGTGAATTCTTCCAATATTAACCTTTGGGCCTGAACCTTTTTGTTCATAAACCCCTGTTGAGTAGACATATTCTTACCTTAAAAGAGGTTGAATCCCTGATGTGTAGGAAAAAGAAATTAAAAGGTGAGCTCCACAGAGGTCAAGATAAAGAAGGTGATTGAATTGTGTCTTTAAAAAGGAAAAGAAAAAGGTGAATAAAAGGAAATATGGCGGAAGGAATTCCCGGAATTCTGTGGGAACATTAGTGGAGCAAAACAAATGAGTTGAATGTGTTAAATGAAAAACTATCAAATTTTCAATCTCATTGTTACTTGAGCTACTATCCAGAAAAATTCCACCCTTTAGCCTGGCCAAGTTACAACCTGTGATGTCCTTTTGATCAATTTTGCATGTATTAATGTTCCTCATCTTTAGGTACTTGAGAAATACGAGCAAGTTTTATGATAATGTTGTTACAGTGATAGCTAGAGTAATTGTCATTCCCCCAAACACTTGAGTATTGAGCGTTATTTGATTATCTGGGTCAGGGATGTGCAAATTAGATTCTAATCTTTTCATGAAAGGCATTATTAATTCTTCACATTGATTCAAGCATACTTAGTAAGATGATCTGTTGGCTGTACAGTGTTATGTTGGATTAATCTGTTTCCTGGATTTAGTCTTATACATTGCTAGGGACAGCAAAGTTCAAATCTGGGAATTATTTGATATGCGTCAGCATATAGGAAATTACAAGGCAAAAAGAGGAAGAAAATGACTCAATCAATGCAAGAAAAGCAGAGAAAAAGAGTAAAAATATCCAAAGTCTGAATATCAAAGAAGATGAACAAAAGGAGGCAAAAACATATCAAAAAGACCTAGGTTCCCACGCTCTCAGCGCGGAGTGGCGCTGAGAGCGCGAGAAGGCAAAAATGGACAGAGGGTCCCGCGCCACAGCGCGGGGATCCGCGCCATCAGCGCGGGAAGGAAAAAAATGGCAGAAACTCCCACGCCCAGAGCGCGGGAATGGCGCTCTGAGCGTGGGAAGCGCGAAAGTTAGAAAGATTCAAAAATGCAAATTAGGTCAGAATCCCTCTTATAAAATTCTTTAGACTCAACCTCTGAAGAAACAGCATCTGAAATCACATCAAAACAAGACCTAGAGGAGGCGTTCTCGTGTTCATCACTCTGTCTTGTATTCTTCTTTATTTTCTTGTTGAATTTTATTTGAATCAGATCAGCGATCATGATGTTGTTGGCTAGATCTATTTCTGTAGTCAGGGGTTATCCTTTTGTAAACAATTGCTACAAGGATTGAATCTGATTTATGTATTGAATTAATATATTTCATCTTTTTCCCTTGAGCGTATTGATCTTATTTCTGTTAGATCTGATCAACCTAATAGATCACCTGGGGATCAGGATTCACAATAGGGATGTTGGAATACTGATCCTGAACTAGATAAAGATGACTCTCCATGCATGTTCTAGGGATAGACTTGTATGGATTGCAGTCGGTGGATTTATCTACATAATGCTTATTTTCAGGCGGAATTACTAAGGGATTAGGGTTCCAATTGAAGTAAAGGGTTAGATTGCCAAGGGATTGGGATTGTACTAATTATTTCTAAAAGATGATAATTTGTCTGAGTCGTTAATTTCAATAGGTTTTATGAATCAATCCGAAGTAAAATTGGGAGCAATTAGAAATTAACGTACCCTGGCTACAGTCTTCTTCATCACCTTTTCTACAAAAACATTTCTTCATCTATTTTAAGTCTTTTCCACAAAAATACAAAAACAATTCTTTTACTTTTATTGTCATTTAAATTAAATTACAATTATTTGTCAACAATCAATCGATTTATCTAACTTAAGAGATTACTGGTTATAGTAGTAATTGTTCATCAATCCCTGTGGAGACGATCTTCTTTATGGCTTTTTATTACTTGGCAAAAATTTCGTACCTCCGAAGATGACAAAGACACTTTCATTATATCAAAATGGGACATTTGTGCTGAGTATGTTGTGTCATCATTTTATCTTAGCTAAATAAGTATGTAACCACTAGCCAAAAAATAATAATAATTGTATATTAGGCTTAAGGTGACACAATG
>JAVKPL010000045.1:0-14545 GCA_032173675.1 Gastrolobium villosum | reverse complement strand
TTGTGTGCCTGCCTGTCTACTTTTGCATTTTACGTATTGCTTTACTGTCTGACACCATATTTTGTTAACAGATTTTCAAACTGCTTATTGCAAAAATGAGAGCCTCCATCACTTATGATTGTTCTTGGCACTCCAAATCTGGTAAAGATATTTACTTTTTCTGAGGAAGTTTACAACCACCTTCGCATCATTAGTAGGAAGCTACCTCAACCCATTTAGAAACGTAATCCACAAGGCTCCCCGAGTGTACTGGTTGAATAGGAAGATGGAAATGGTGCATGAAAATCAATCCCCATAAATCAAATAATTCACCTCCATAATAGTGTTTAGAGGCATTTCATCTTTCCGGGAAATGTTCCCTGTCTTTTGGCATCTTTTCGCATTTTTCCACATACTTCTCTGGCATCTTTGAAAAGAGTAGGCCAGTAATACCCACTTTGCAATACCTTTTGTGCAGTTCTGTTTCCACCAAAATGACCACCATAATCAGAATTGTGACAATGCCATAAAATTTCCTTGATTTCCAATTCTGATACACATCTTCTCAAGATTCCATCAGCACATTGGAAATACAGGAATGGATCATCCCATACATACCTCCTGGCATCATGTAAGAACTTTTTCACTTGTTGCTTTGTGAGATCAGGAGGTACTTTCTTGATGACCTTAAAATTAACAAAATCAGCAAACCATGGTTCCAATATGTTAGTGCAAAAATTGGTTCTTCAGATAATTTCACAGATATTGCAAGGACTTGTTCATCCGGAAAATAATCGTTGATCTCTAAAGCAGGATCATTTGTAGGGTCTTCTCTCGGATTCTGGATAGGATGCGCAACCTTATTTTCCATTCCTGACTTGTCTTTGATCTCTAAATCAAACTCTTGAAATAACAACATCCACCTTAACAGCCGTGGTTTTGCATTTTGTTTAGAGATCAAATACTTTATTGCTGCGTGATCAGTAAAAATGATGGTCTTGGCACCAAGGAGATATGGTCTAAATTTATCAAGTGCATAGACCACAGCGAGCATCTCTTTCTCTGTTGTTGCATAGTTTACCTGTGCTTCATTCAGAACTTTGCTAGCATAATAAATTACGTGCAACAGTTTGTTTCTTCGTTGGCCAAGAACAGCACCAATATCTAGATCACTAGCATCGCACATCAACTCAAATGGCATACTCCAATCAGGTGAAACCAAGACAGGAGCAGTAGTGAGTTTTTCCTTTAATAAATTAAAGGCTTTTGAGACACGCATCGTCAAAAACGAACTCATTATCTTTCATTAGAAGTTGACTTAGTGGCTTGGCAATTTTGAGAAGTCTTTGATGAATCTTCTATAAAAGCCTGCATGACCAAGGAAACTCCTCACTCCATTAACATTAATTGGAGGAGGTAGTTTTTCAATGAGCATTAGTTTTGCTCTATCAACTTCTATACCTTCCTTAGAAATTTTGTGTCCAAGCACAATGCCTTCTTGGACCATGAAATGACATTTTTCCCAGTTAGTGACCAGGTTTGTCTCTTGACATCTTTTCAGTACTTTAGATAAATTGCCTAAGCAATCATCAAAGCAAGAGCCAAATCCGAAAAGTCATCCATGAATACTTCTAGAACTTTTCTACCATATCTGAAAGATTGATAACATGCACCTTTGAAAAGTAGCAGGTGCATTGCACAATCCAAACGGCATTCTCCTATAGGCAAAAACGCCAAAAGGACAAGTGAATGCTGTCTTTTCTTGATCTTCTGGAGTCACTGCAATTTGATTATAACCACTGTACCCATCAAGGAAACAATAATATGAATGACCTGCTAACCTTTCCAGCATTTGATCCACAAAAAGGGAGAGGAAAATGATCCTTCCTAGTTGCTTCATTAAGCCGTCTGTAGTCAACACACATTCTCCATCCAGTAATTGTCCTGGTAGAGATTAATTCATCCTTATCGTTCTTTACCACAGTGACACCTCCTTTCTTTGGTACAGTTTGTACAGGACTCACCCATGCAGTATCTGATATTGAATAAATCATTCCAGCATCAAGAAGTTTAACTACTTCTTTTCTCACCACTTCTTTCATCATGGGGTTCAATCTCCTTTGAGGCTGCCTTACAGGTTTGATATCATTCTCCATGAGAATTTTATGCGTACAGAAGGAAGGGCTTATACCCTTAAGATCAGCCATGGACCATCCTAAAGCAGTCTTATGCTTTAAAAGAATTTCTTTCAGTTTCTTCTCATCATTAGCAGATAAACTGTTATTTATGATCACTGGATATGTTTCATTGTCACCCAGGAACATATACTTTAGGGCTGGAGGTAGCTCCTTAAGATCAACTTTAGGAGCACCTATTTCCTTGTCAGAAGTTTTCTGTTCAAGCAACTCATTAGCAACTTTAATGTCTTCCTCAAAAGGGATATGATCTCTTTCTTGCAATTCAACAGTAAATTCTTGCAAGGGAGTTTCATCTTCATGCATCACTTCCTCTAAGACATTAATTTCAAAACAATCACTATCATCATCTGGTCTTTTTATTGCTTCAAAGACATTGACAGTGATTGTGTCTTCATTCATCCTTAGCACCAGCTTTCCCTGTTCTACATCAATCATTGCACGAGCTGTGGCCAGGAAAGGTCTACCCAATATGAGAGGCATTTCATTCTCAACCTCCATATCAAGCACAATAAAATCAGCCGGAAAGATGAACTTGTCAATTTTTACCAGAACATCTTCGACTATTCCACTTGGTTTCCTCAAGGATCTATCAGCCAGCTGAAGAGAAACCAGAGTAGGCTTCAATTCAGTGATCCCTAAGGCTTTACAAACAGATAAGGGCATCAGATTAATACTTGCCCCTAAATCACACAAAGCTTTGCCAATCTTTGTGTCTCCTATTTCAATTTCAATATTAAAGCTTCCAGGATCACGAAGTTTGGGAGGAAACTTCCTAGTGATAATAGCACTGCACTTCTCATTAAGTGCAACTGTTTGACATTCCTGTAGCTTTTGCTTCCTTGAAAGGAGGTCTTTCATGAATTTGGCGTAGTTTGGCATATTAGCCAATGCTTCAGCGAACGGAATGTTCACATGCAATTTCTTGAAAAAATCAAGAAATCTGTCATAACTCTTGGCTTTTAATTCTGGCTTCAACCTTCCAGGATAAGGTGCCATTTTCAGCAGATACTCTTCACTGAGTTCAAATTTTTCTTTTGGAAGAGTAGCTGTCTCCTTCTCATCATCAGTTGGTTTCAATACCTCAGGAGATTCTTCTTTTTCTTTTTCAGGTTTCTCCTCTTGTTCAATCTTCTTTTCCTTCTCAATAGGTTTTGGTGGTGATGATACCACTTTCCCACTTCTAGTTGTAACTGCCAAACAATCTTCCTTGGGGTTAGTAGTAGTGTTACCAGGAAAGGTACCTGGAGCTCTATCAGATAATTGTTGGGCTAGTTGACCAATCTGATATTCCAGGTTCTTGATTGAAGCTTTTGTATTTCTGGAATCAGCTCTGCTCTCCTCAATGAAAGCATTGGTACTTCTTTGATTAGCCTTACTTTCCTCCATGAAAGCGTTAGTACTTTGTGCTAATGTTCCGACTAAACGCTCCAGGTCAGAAGGCTCTTTTTTTGGAATAGGTGGTGGTTTTAGATAGTTGTCTGATGTCATATCTAAACCAGTACCTTGATAATTTTTCCTCTGGTAATTATTACCACCAGCAGCATTATTTTGATTTCTTGAGAAATTTTGATTAGGGCGCTGATCATACCAAATACCATTTACCTGAAATTGTTGAGTAGAATCTGAGGACATCAATGTAGGACAAGTATTGGTATCATGATCTTCATGACAATACTCACAATCAAGGACAACTGCGCTTGCTTGAACTTTGGAAAGTTGCATCCTTTCAAACTTCGCATGCAGATTGGACATTTGTTGGGACAACAACTTTTGTTCGGCCAACATTGCACTATTATCATTGATCGGCACTGCTTCCCTTTTCCCGGTCCTTATAGATGTTTCATTCTCGTTCTTAGCTAACTTGTCAATAAGATGATATGACTCAGAAGCTAGTTTATCACCCAAAGAACCGCCTGCTGCAGTATTAATCACCAATTTTGTTTCTGGTAAACAACCATTGAAGAAGATTCTCACTTGGTCCCCTTGAGATAGGTTATAATGAGGAACCTTTCTCATGAGGGCCTTGAATCTATTCCAAGAAGCGCAGATGGTCTCTCCAAATTGTTGTTTGAAGGAGGTGATATCATTCACCATGTTGTTGTATTTCTCCATGGGGAAGAACTCTGCAAAGAATTTTTCAGATAAATTGTCCCAAGAAATGATGCTATCCGCAGGTTGTCTTTCCATCCAATCAAGAGCTTTTCCCTTAACAGAAAAAGGAAAAAGTCTTAATCGTATTGCATCATCAGAAACATGTGGAGGCTTTGTAGAGTCACAGATTCGTAAAAATCTGTCAATGAATCTGTGAGGATCTTCATTGTCCTCTCCTCCATACTTTTCTCTCTCGGCCAACTGAATGATGTTGGACTTGAGTTCCCATTGATTGTTCCCAAGTTCTGGTGGAACAATTCCAGCATTGGGCCTGTTGAAGACAGGCGTGAGGATGGTGTTCATCCTAGGATCAGCATTCTGATTAGGAGCAGCCATCTCTAGGGTTTCAGCTACTGGAATGGGAGTTGTCTGTGCCCTTTTTCTTTCCTTCTCTTTTTGAGCAATTCGTTCGCTTCTCCTTAGAAAAGCACTGCTTTGCATACAACTTCAGAGAAAAGATTAGTAGCACAGATTCAAAACAAAAATAAAATAAAATAAAATAAAAAACAATTTAATCTTTAAAATCAAGATTAATTGATTTAAGAAAAACACTCCCCGGCAACGGCGCCAAAAACTTGACGTGAATCGGCAAGTGTACCGAATCGCGCAAGTAATACAGTGATAAATCACAGTTCGTATCCACAGAGAGTGTGTTTAAATCAATTAAAACTCTTTCTTTTAAGATTAAATATTTCAAAAGGGTTTTGACACGAATGTCAGGATTGTGTGGAAATTTGATTTGTAAATTTAAAAGACTTGTTTTTGGTTCTTTTTGAAAAAGAATTGAAATAAGGGTTTAAATATATGAGAAAAGCGCTGTAGTAGGGAACACTCACCAATGATCCCCACCTTTTACTCTGGATTAAGTTAAGTATTAATATATAAATCGTGAACTTAGATAATTATCAGATAAAAGTATCAATAGTTAATTCTCAATCCCTTGAGGAATTAACCCTTTAATCTCATATAGAACCCTAATTCCTTGAGGTGCCCTATATGAGATCAAGCATAAAGATCGATAATTGAAACATCTACAATATGAATCATGTCTATGTCTAGATCATGTTCATACCGTCGTTCTATCCCCTTTCCGGATTAAAGACCTCAGATCCCTCTTGTTGGCCCTAATCCTCAGATTTATTATTACTTACTAGATTGATCGGATCTAATAATAACAATAACAATACGATCAGAATAGAACGAAATTCAAAAGATAAATATATTCATAAAAACTCAATCCATTGTATCAGGGGTTCACAAGGGTTCGTGACCCTAACTACAGCAAAGAGGTTCTAGCCAACCATTATCATGGCTAGAATCCAATATTCAATTGAAAACAAAAACTAAAAGAACTACAGAAAGGTAGAAGAAGAGATCTCTCTCCAGAGCTTCCGCCTCCGAATGACCTCAGTTGTTCAGAATATCAGATGTCCTTCTAGGGTTGCCTTATGCCCTTTTTATAACCAGAAATTCCTCCTTTTCTCGCAACTGACAGCTGTCTCTCTCAATCCCACGCTTGGAGCGCAGGATCCACGCTCCAAGCGTGGAGCTTCTGCCATTTTTGTTTTCTCCACGCTCCAAGCGTGGAGTTCCACGCTTGAAGCGTGGACTCACTGTTCTGAAGTCCCTTCCCACGCTTCAAGCGTGGGTTCCTACGCTTGGAGCGTGGGGCTTCTGTCTGATTCTTCTTCTTACTCCTTTATTTGTTATTTTCCTCCTGTAAACATGAAGAATTTGAGTGAGAGAGTGTCTGACAATTTTATTCAATAATTTCACCACATATACACTTTTATACACAGTTTTAGATCTGATTTCCTGCTGTTTTTGATCTATAAAAGTATATATGCTGGGAGCATATCATAGGGTCACAAACCTTATGTGAACCCTTGTTACGATGGATTGATATGATTTCTCTTGTTTATGTAAAATTCTTTATCATTACTAAGTGATTATTTGATATTTTCATTAATAGACATGATCAATCTGATAGTTGAAAATAGTTTGAGGGTTAGAACCCTAGATAGGGATATTGGGGTTTCTGATCTCGAAAGGGGGTAAGATGACGATTAGTATGCATACTAGGAATAGATGTATGTTAATTGCGGATGTTTGAATTATCACGTTTACTACTTATTTCAAGATGATAATTATCCGAGTTTTTACATAATTAAGTGGTTTTAGATCAATCCAAATTGACAAGCGGGGATCATATGGTGAGTGTATCCTAACTGCAATTCCTTTCTCATAGTTTCACAAAGTTCTCATTGATACCTTATTTCTCTCATCGAATTAAAGAAAAATTCACAAAAATAAGTCTTTTAATTTCATGGTTATGCAATTTAAATTACGATTATTCATTATCCAATCGATTTGTCCAAATTAAGGGGACTGTTTACTGTAGTACTTGTCTTACAATCCCTGTGGAGACGATAATCTACTCACTACTTTATTACTTGTGCGACCGGTACACTTGCCGTGTGCAACAAGTTTTTGGCGCCGTTGCCGGGGATTGTAAATTCAATATTACAAATCACCATTGATCCTTGAGATTGGATTTTTATTTTTATTTTTATTCTTTTTCTATCTTGTTTTGTTGTGTTCAGGTGCTACTAATAAATTTTCCTGAGTTTTATGCGAGGTAGGCTTCCGTCTAAGGACTTTGTTATTGATTCTGAGATTACAAGGACCGAAAAGAGACTAAGGAAGGCTGCTAGACAGATAATTTGGAAGGATTCTAAGGACACACCTATACAATCAACTCAAGCTATGGCAGAAAACAACAATGCTGGTCATGGTAGAGGAGGGAATGCAAATAACCAACCTCCAAGACTGTTGAAACAATTCTGAATCCAGTGTTCAACAGAGCAAACTCGAACATAGTCAGGCCGAATGTGGAGGCTAACAACTTTGAGCTGAAGCCATCATTGATTTCTTTGGTGGAGAGGGTTCATTTTTCTTGTGCTGATGAGGAGGATCCTCATGAATTCATAGAGCCCATGTGCAGAGGAGAGGGTTCATTAACTTTGAGCTGAATTCTGCGGTCACCACGCTAGCAGCGCGGGAGACCATGTGAAGTGGCGCTGTACATGGCTGCAACTTCCACGAATTGTTTCTCCCTCTGTGCTTACTCAAATTAGGCTCATAATATGTCTAATTAAAGATAAATTTGTCTAGTTGTCTACATAAAAATTTGAGAGAAATTGTTTTAGTATATTTTCCATAATCGCAGAAATGGTAAAGGGTGTTTAGGGCCCTGTTCGGAGTTGGCAAACAGCTTTGTTTGTCCAACTTCAAATGGTGATAACCGGAGCTAGGAAACTCCAAATGAGGCATGTGATACCTTTTTGGAAATTTAATTGGGTCTAGATTAACATACTAAAATATGAGAATTTTATAAAAAGTGAGTTGCTCTCAGTAACTAGAAAACAGAAGCTTATATAGTTGTGGGAAAACCGTAAAAGTGATATTTAAGCTAAGTGGGCATAGGGGAACCCTTAGTAACTTATAATAATCATAAATATGGCTTGGATGAGTCGAAAATAATCTAAGTTACCTAAGTGAGCCTCGCATGTGATTCTAAGTTATGTAATTAATTGAAGATTTAGGTAGCTTGTAATAATGCACTAAAATACGTAATTATGTAATAATTGGTCTAGACTTGTAATGGGCATATTATTGGCATATGAGAATGAAAAGTGGAATTATTAAATGATTAAGTCATGGATATGACTTGACTAATTAATATGTAATTAATGATGTGAATGGTTCCTACTCTAGGTGTGCCTAGAGAACCGTGCACTTGAGGATTTTGTTGGAGAGTGTGGGCTTGTGCTAAGCTCCCTGAGGTAAGCTCCTAGTTCTAGTTGACTCCTCTCTCTTGTTGCCCCACCATGATGGTGGGCATTATGGTTGTATTGTATGAGAGTATATGGTATGATGTATATGTGCATTCATTCACATTCATATAGATGTTATATGATCTTGATGTTATGATGATGCACTGATGATATATGTTATGAGGATCCTGGCCAGTGATCATGGCATGTAGGCTGCGCCTATGACTTGAGTCTGGGAGTATTTCATACTGAGGTTGTGTTGACTGTCTATTGCTTGACCCTGGAAGTCACACATGTGTAATCGTCTATGGCTTTGACCCTGGGGTTACACAAGGATGATATGATGATGCTATGTTTATGTTGTATGTCTGTATTATATGCTTTATATCTGAATTGTTATGCAGGAAGTGGGCTCAGGGGTTAGAGGATCCTCTATGAACCTTGAGCTTACTGAGATGGTGTTTTCTTACCCCTTTTAGGGACATCATTTCAGGTACCCAGAGTGGTGGTGATGCTTCTAGGGGCAAGGCCCCCGCATTGGAGTAGTTGATGATGCAGCTGATTATTATAGACTATGTTTAGACTTATGATGACATATGGATTTGTTAACATGGTTAATTATATATGGAGATTATGTCATGTATTTATTTAGGCTCATGATTGTATCCTTAGAGCCATGGATTAATTACTGATGTTTTTATACTTTGAATTAATATAGACTTGATGCATGTATTCAGTTAATTTGGGCATGGAGTCTTCTCGTCTGTATTGACCCATTGAGGGGATTGCAGTCCGTGTGGACTTGCAAGCTGTTTGTTTAAATTATCATATTTATCAGGTTAAATGTATGTGTGGGAACCATGTTCCCAGTTATCCGAAATACAACCGTTATGCTGTCCGTGAGACTCTGTCAGGAATGACACTTGATGTCATATCTTAATGGTCAATGGCCACTAATACTGGCTCATAGGATTAATTAGTAGATGTATGTTTAGATTTACACTTTTGCAGTATCTCACGTGAACGTTTCTAGAAATGTTTTTGTAAAAGCTTTTGGAAAAATCTTACTCGTATTTTTATAAGACGCTTTATTCCTTTTCAATAAAGTCTTCCGATGTGAATATTAAATATCATGTATGTTAACAACCGGAGTACTACGGGGTGTTACAATCACCCTCCTCTGCTGCTTGGCTTTGGCATCGCAGTCTTGGTCACCTTCCATTTAGTTATCTTAGAAAATTTCTTCCTAGTTTATTTCCCAATTTCAATTCTTCTGAATTCCAATGTTCTGTTTGTAAAATGGCTAAAAGCCATAGAATTCCTTTTTACCTAAGTTTGAATAAAAGTAGCATTCCCCTTCAAGTTGTGCATTCTGATGTGTGGGACTTGCCAAGGTCCCATCTTTCTCTCACTCATATTATTATATATCGTTTATTGATGAATGTACAAGAATAGTGTGGATCTCTTTTTTAAAAAATAAAAATGAAGTCTTTCCCGCCTTTAAAAAATTCATTCACATGATCCACACCCAATTCAATAGCTCAATTCAAGTCCTCCAATCCGATAATGGCCTTGAATACAAAAATGGTGTCTTCTCTGAATTCCTGCAATCTAATGGTATAAAACACCAAACCTCCTGTGTCTACACACCGCAACAAAATGGATTAGCGGAGCGTAAAAATAGACAGCTATTGGAAATAGTCCGGGCCTCTCTCTTTGATATGAACGTACCTTCTTCCTATTAGGGTGAGGCTGTCCTTTCTGATGCGTATATTGTAAACCGAACCCCCTCTAGTGCTTTGAATTTTCACACCCCTCAACAGAAACTTGAGACTTTCTTTTCCATTCCCCATACTCTAAATCTTGAGCCTAGAATATTTGGATGTACCACTTATGTCCACATTCCCAAACCCCTACGAAATAAACTTGACCCTTGTGCCCGCAAATGCATTTTTGTAGGTTATTCGGATCTCCAAAAAGGATACCGTTGCTATGATCCAAAAACTCATAAAATGCATGTTACTCTCGAAGTCTCCTTCCATGAAACTGAGGTTTACTATTCAGGGTGAGTCACTTCTTCTCCTTCCCAGGGGGAGATCCACCATATTGGAGAAGCAGAAATCCAGTTGACTCCTAATCCAGCCTCACCTATTCCCATAAACAGTCCCACAAATGAAAATCCCTCTCAAGACCTCACCTCTGAACTTGCTGAAACAATATCTTCCAGTACAGATTCTCCTCCATCAAATGAGATGCCAAGTCCACCACACATAGCCGAATCAACTGATGAGGAAAGACCTGAAGTACTTCCTGAAAATGAGGTAACACCTGAATCTTTAACCCATACTTCTTCTAATATTCCTTCTCCACAAATCAGAAGGTCCGAACGATCAACGAAAGGGATACCAAAACCCTTTTATGAAGCAGATCCAAAAGCAAAAGTAATTATGTATTCTCTCACAAGCTATCCGAGTCATATGCTCTAACTTTCAATCAATTATCCACTGTATCTATTCCGAGTAGTGTGCAGGAAGCATTAGAAGATCCTAAATGGAAGCAAGCCATGAACACTGAAATGGAGACACTTCAAAAAAATGAAACATGGGAATTAAATTCCTTGCCAGATGGAAAAAGGAAATTTGGATGCAAATGGGTGTATACTGTAAAGCTCAAAGCAGATGGAAGCATTGATAGATACAAAGCAAGACTCGTGGCAAAAGGATTATACACAGAAGTATGGAGTGGATTATCAAGATACATTTGCTCCAGGCCAAACTCAACACAATCAGAATTCTTATATCTATAGTAGCCAACAAGGACTGGCCTCTAAAATAATTTGACGTAAAAAATGCCTTCTTGAATGGTGATTTAGAAGAAGAGGTATACATGGAGATAACACCAGGAGTAAAGCTAGCAGCTTCACAAGGAAATTCAGTGTACAAATTGAAGAAAGCCTTATATGGCCTTAAACAGTCACCAAGAGCATGGTTCGGAAAACTTACAGTGGCAATGAAAAATTTTGGCTACAAACAAAGCAACTCAGATCATACATTGTTCGTAAAGCATAACAATGGCAAAATATCCATACTCATTTTCTATGTGGATGATATGGTGCTAACAGGAGATGATGTGGAAGAAATGAAGTCACTTGAAAGGAAGTTAGCCTCTGAATTTGAAATGAAGGACCTAGGCGAATTAAAATATTTTCTTGGGATAGAAATTGTAAGATCAAAAAAAGGCATTTTTCTATCTCAAAGAAAGTATATCTTGGATCTTCTAGCAGAAACTGGTATGATGGCATGTAAGCCAACTGATACTCCAATTGAGATGAATCATTCACTTGCTATATATCCAGATCAAAGTGAAACAGACAAGAACAGATATCAGAGGTTAGTGGGAAGATTGATTTGATTGTCACACACCAGACCTTATATAGCTTATGATGTTAGTGTGGTGAGTAGATTTATGCATTGTCCTAGTGATGAACATATGAATGCAGTGTATCGTATCCTTAGATACCTGAAAGGATCACCAGGAAAAGGTCTCTTGTACTCTAAGAATGATGAAGCTGGCATAAAAGGATACTCTGACTTTGATTGGCAGGAGATAAAAACAATTAGAAAATCAACCTCTGGCTACTTCACCTTTGTAGAAGGCAACTTAGTCACTTGGAGAAGCATGAAACAAAAGGCGGTAGCAAGATCTAGTGTTGAGTCTGAATACAGAGGAATAACTCATGGCATTTGTGAACTGTTGTGGATTAAAAGTATTCTTACTGATTTAGAGATCAGATATGAGGAGCCTATAAATTTGTTTTGTGATAATAAAGCTGCAATAGATA
The DNA here is from genome assembly GCA_032173675.1 of Gastrolobium villosum. Taxonomy (NCBI): domain Eukaryota; kingdom Viridiplantae; phylum Streptophyta; class Magnoliopsida; order Fabales; family Fabaceae; genus Gastrolobium; species Gastrolobium villosum. The sequence goes on along the minus strand of JAVKPL010000045.1, from coordinate 2,540 downwards.
TTGCTCATGATCCGGTGCAACATGATAGAACAAAACATGTTGAGATTGATAGGCATTTTATTAAAGAGAAGCTAGATGGAAAAATCATTCAGACCCCTCATGTACGATCAGAAGAACAAGTTACAGATATGTTAACTAAAGCTGTATCCAGAAGAGTTTTTAAAGAAATGACTAACAAGTTGGGCATGATTGACATACATACACCAACTTGAGGGTGAGTGTTGAAAGAGTTTGTTTTTAATTTAAATTACTGTTAGAGTTGGTTGATAAACCTTCAGTTTATCTTGTTTTATGGACTAAAATACTATGAATTATCTAGTTGAACAAGTTAAAAACTAAGGTTTAAGATGATAATCACGAACATTATCTGAATTTTATCTAATTAAATCATCTTCTATTATTTTAAAAGGATTTGTTGGAAAAAGAGAATCAAGATGAAGATTAGATAAGATGAGGACAACAACCAGAGGAGATGATGACAACAACTAAGAAAAGATGAGAGTGGAGATCAGAACAAGAAAGATTTGATCTTATCAAGTTGTTGGAAGAGGAAGCTTAAGCCCCCAAAAGCACAATCAGCCTCTGCCTCTAGGCGCTTAAGCTCCCTCCAGCGCGCTTAAGCGCACCACAAAAGCAATCAGCCTCTGCCTCTGGGCGCTTAAGCGCCCTCCAGCGCGCTTAAGCGCGCCTCAAGAAGGAAATTCCAGCACGAGGAGCGCGCTTAAGCGCGCAGCACGAATCCAAACTTACTGCCTCAGGCGGCTTAAGCGCCCAATTCAGGCTTAAGCGCCCAGGGAATATCATTTAGTCCCAGTTGGAATATTCTACCAAGGATGCGAATTCTTCACCCTTAAAAAGGCACCTAGGGGTCAGAATTACTCACTACTTCACACTGCAAAACACTTTTAGATCCTTAGAGTCAGAGATTCATGTTATGAGCGGCGGAGACGGATCGGAGTCAATTCATCACTGGAATTATTGAAGATTCACCAACCATCAATGGAGTTTGGGGAAGCTTTTCTAGTTTCTTTTATGTTTGATTTTGCCATGTCTGGCTAGTCCTTTTAGTAGTTAGGGGATGATGGAACCTGGTTAAATCGTATGTCTATGGATTAATTGTTATGAATTCTTCTCTTTTTATTTTTGAATAAATTCATCCGTGTTCAATGCTTTCTATAAGTTTGCTCCTTATAGAATGATCTTCGGGGATTGTATGGCAATAGGAATGTTGGTGCATGAACCTTTATTTGATGAATTTATCATAATCTTTGTGATCTAGGAATAGGAATAGGAATAGACACAAGCTAATTATGCAATCTTATGATTCTTGATTTTAATGCATGTTTTCTTGGGGAATAATCGGGGAACTAGAGTTCTTCCAGGATTACATAGATTTAGGGTAACAAGGAATTGAGCCCTGATTAACGTAGACAGGATCGATTGACAATATATTAAGAGCAGGTCCTTAACAAGTTAATTCATAAGGTATTGAGGAGATCGGGGGAAATCAGAACCCCAACTACGTTCGTTTTATTACTTTAATTCTATTTTTCAGTTGTTCCTTTACATTCAGAATTTTATTTACATGTTATCAATTTCTTCCAATTAAAAATCACGTTACCTTCCTTTTTAATTGTCCAACTAAATTTGCAATAGCAAATCGGTGCTTGGGTTTAATCCTCGTGGGAACGATATCTTACTTAATCACTTTATTACTTGTACGATCGGTGCACTTGCCGAGAGTAGCAGCAAGTTTTTGGCGCCGTTGCCGGGGATTAATACTTCAACAATGATAGTAACTATTAATTCTTTAGATTGGATCTTATTTTCTGCAATTTAAATTTTTGTTATTTGAATTCTGTTTTTACTTTCTTTTTCGTAGTCTATTTTTCTGGTTTATGCGAGGTACCGTTGACACCGATTCCCTGCAATTCGATCCATAAATAGAGAAGATAGCAAAGAGGAATAGGAAACATACCAAAGCAAGAAAACAACAAGAAAAAGAAGCTTCAAGCTCTACACAACCGAGAGAGTAAGCAATGGCGGAAAATGAAGTTCCACCACCACGAACGCTAGGAGATTACATGACTCCTGCTCGAGTCCCACAGACGACAAGCATTGTTAGGCCAAATGTGGACGCTAACAACTTTGAACTCAAACCAGCCTTATTACAGCTGATCGAAAAAGATCAATTCGCTGGAGGGAGCATGGAAGACCCATATACTCATCTTGAGAACTTTTTATTATATTGTGATACTTTGAAGATGAATGGAGTCTCCCGTGATGCTATCTTACTTAGACTTTTCCCATGTTCACTCAAAGAGGATGGAAGGGCATGGCTACAATCACTTCCTCAAGGAAGCATCACCACCTGGGATGATCTAGCTACAAAGTTCTTAGCTCGGTTCTTCTCAGCTTCAAAAATGGCACGACTTAAGGCCGACATCACTTCTTTTGAACAAAAAGAAAGTGAAACTTTATATGAGGGTTGGGAAAGATTCAAAGGACTACTTAGGAAATGTCCACAACACGGTATTGAA